>LPNX010531117.1:239945-250093 GCA_001517045.1 Pseudotsuga menziesii
GAAAGTGAATACAGGACTAGTTCCATATCTGTATCTAAACAAGGTGGTACTTTTGAAGGGGAAAGGATGCTAGGTTACATAGTAAATCAAAAGCTATACTTGCTAATGTAAGGAATTTGCACTATCTGGAACATTATAAATCCTTTCAAAGCGTGATTTTCATATGGGGTAATGCCCAAAAACATAAGCACTCACCCCATGAAGATTCTTTAAAAAAACAAGAACATACAAAACATCATTCAACTCAAGAACATCACTCGAAGGCAATGTAGAAAGATACTAAGCACACTCCAGTAACAGAATAAGTGGTATCATTGCCTAACTCTACCTCTCATCATTGCCCAACTCTACCTCTCGTTCTTGAATCTTGCAAAAAGCCTTTTTGTGGTGATTGAGGAGCTTAATGACAAAATATTGAAAACACATATCATAAGTAAGGAATTTAAAGTAGGCTAACAGGTTAC
The DNA here is from genome assembly GCA_001517045.1 of Pseudotsuga menziesii. Taxonomy (NCBI): domain Eukaryota; kingdom Viridiplantae; phylum Streptophyta; class Pinopsida; order Pinales; family Pinaceae; genus Pseudotsuga; species Pseudotsuga menziesii. The sequence goes on from LPNX010531117.1 coordinate 240,410, forward strand.
TAATTTAGAATGTACCCACATTGATCTTTCTCGAAGTTTAAGATTATCATATTTACAAATACATCTCAACTAGAGTTTATGAAAGTCTTACATTCAAGTATAAAGGAATTTTTTTTTAATAAATTTGGTGAAATTTTTCATACTTATACATCATTTTTTTCATTAAATTACAGTTTAGCTCAAATATATTTTTGTAAAAAGTGTTTTTGAATAGGGAAAGACTTTTGGAAACTATGCATTCATTATTGACAACTTGAAGATTATTATTCTAAAGGTGTTATTTAAGGGGTTGTTCCTCTACAGGTTTCGTCGTTTGTTGACGGCCTATGAGGAGCCTCCCCGTGTCGTCAAAAAGTTGTTTTCCAGTTGTTTGGGTATGAATTTCTTTTGACGTCACTGTGAAGAGGAATTTTAATCTTGTGTTGCTCCTCTGAGTTGAAACTCACATTATTCAATCCTCGTAAACCCAATGGCCATCGATATTGGTACTCATCTACATTCAACGTCTACAATTTCAGTCAGACCCTGTAGATTTTTACAGAGCCTTCAAGATCTTCTTACTCAACGCTGGAGTCGCTGACTTTATCCTTGGAATCAGCAGGATGTACTTCATCTAGATATTCATCGGTGCTTATTGATATGTTGAAATATGATTTGAAAACAAAGTGGACTTAATTTGAGGTTGTTGCTTGGGAACTGGGAACCTTAATCACCTCATGTTGATTCCGAGGATGAAGTTAGTGATTCCAGCTTTGAGCAAGAAGATCTAGAAGTATCTGTAGGAATCTGTAGGGTTTGACTAAAATTGAATACATTGAATGCAGATGAGGTAGTAGCTAATCTTGTAGATCAAGTTTCACAAGGAGTACTGAAGACTATTATTGCATCTCCAAATAGGGATTTCAAGCGGGTGCTTTCTAAAAATGTGCAATTAATGATACTAGCACCAGATTTTGGGGCATTGGTATTTCCATTCATTAAAGCATTACATAGATCAGTATGATAGTGACCCCCCATATATGAATTCATTGCAATCAGAGCCGAGAGAAGTAGAAATGAAGGAAAATAAATCTTAGTTTTAAAACTCCATAGGTCGTAAATAATGGTTGTGATCTCTTAATTGGTTAAAGAACCGTCTTGTGGGCATATCAATGATCAATAATCCAAGTCTTGTGGCACCTTATCAGCTGTAAATTCACCAATCCATCTACCATGCAATCAGCGGCATCAACAATTCCCACTTTGACACACTTCTTCACAAGGAATTTGGACCCATAGCAACCAATTACAAAATGAAATTCCATGTTTGTGTTGATTGACAGTTGCTTGGGTTAGCTTCACGGGAAAGTGGAGCTTTGGAGAATATTTTGTAGGATATTTTTTGTTGTAGCTTGGACTTTAGAAACATACAATGTTCACCTACCATATCCCACACGTTTTGTTGGATTGTCCATATCTATTCATTGGCGCCCGAGTCGTAAAGTTTGGAACAGCCACCATGAAAATTGTATGGTTGAGAAACTGTTTCAAGTTGAATTTCGGGAGTAGATGTTGATCCCGTATTATTTGGCAACCGATTGAGATAGTTTTTTTCACCATCCATCACTTGTCGTAATTGTTGCGCATTGACACTAAACAACACCCACACCAAAATCATGCCACGATTATTTTTAAACACCTAAGCTTGGGGTTCAATGAAGTTCGTAGCTAAAGTTAAAAACTTCACCAGAGCTCACGAACCACATATAGTTGGTGGTGAAATAAAAGACAAAATCATGCACCCAATTTCCTTGTTGATCGATTGATAGAAATTATGATTTTGATGGAGCAACCAAACATGAATATTTTTTGTGATTGAGAAGCTGATTCATGAGAGAGTTTGGAGTGACCATCCATTTGCATGCTAATATGTAGAGGAATCAACCTTTGGGTAAATCGATGTCCACATGCCAATTGCATCGATGGTCGTTTCCATATCCAGTATTTGACAACAGTTGGGGTAGCTTCGATTATAATAGGAATCATGGAATCCCTACATTCCTTCATGAGCAGATAATTGACCCACATATGAATTGATTGGCAGTGATGCTGGCATATTTTGAATAGATGCCTTTTTGTTTGGTGTTGTGTTTGGTTATGTGGGATTCCATAACAATTAGTTAAAGTAACAGTCATTGATCCAAAATCCGGAACAATATACCGAAATTTGAATGGACGGTATCTTAGGAGAAACCAATATATATTTGTATATGGGATATCAATATTTTTATTATTTTACATACATATTTTTCAACCACCATCACATGTAACACATCTTATCCAAAGTGTGTGTACAATGTACCTCCATTCTCTTGGTATAAAGATGCAATGATATTAGAATTTTTACTTATTTTTCCATGGGTAAATTAAAAAATTGTATTATTATCACATTTACATTCACATCGTAGGTAAGCCTAGGTTTAGCCACCTTACATTCACATATTTAAAGTGAGGTTTAGAAATTAGATTTTCAGTGGCCACATCTTTTCAGACTTAGTGTGGATAATTTAAAACTGAATAAACTACAGACTCAAAGACTCACATGATTGCTAAGTTTGAGACATTTTTAAGAGGATCGGGAATCTATCCGATAAACAAATTGGCATCAAAAATTTTATACACTCATCCACATCTAATTAGATGGAAATAGTTCCATATGAATTTCACACAGCGAAGATGCATGTGGAGTGAATTCATTGACATTAAAACATAGTTTCAGGTGTGTCTAAGTTTCAACGTGATTTTCTTTCACCGAGACATGTGGGGAGCAATCATGGATTTTGCCTAAACATGAATGCCAAGATGATTTTATCTACTCATTGATAGGACTCGTTTAATCAGTCAACTATCCCATCCAAATGAATTAGAATTAAAATACACTTAGCCATAGATCTCACTGTGACTTCCCACAAACGCATGCTTCATTTATAAATCTTCTTTTCTAATTATGATAAAATGTCAATAATATAGATTGTAATAGAGTAAATTTTGTACAATTTTATAAACCATGTGTTCGAGGTTGAAAAAGTATATGTAAGAGATCACAGTAGCCTTTCAAAAACTGACACATACTACTTGCAAGGATGAAATCTCGATGAAACCCAACTTGACGTATACGGGGCCACTCATATTGTCCTATATGGGGTTATTTTGCTGCAATTCGATGAACATATAATTGTTGGATAGCAAAAATCCATTATTGAAATTCAACTTCATCTATTTGTATTTACTTTAGCATAAGATTGCAATTTTAGACGATTTTAAAAAAAATTATGCCATTCAATGATATGGTATTACAGTTTAAGCTGGGAGACAATTCTCTGTTGTCACAAACAAGTTTTCATTGTTCAAATAGATAAAGGAATTTCAACGAATACTTTTATCAATTCAAACCAGATTTAAAATGGATTTTAATATTTAATTCTTGAGACTAAGTTTTGGGTATTCAATTTGTTTTGATTTAGATATATTTATAATATTAAAGTTTTTTTATTAAAATATTTGTATATATTAAAAATACATTAGCCAACAATCTCGTTTGTAATTTATTAGACATAGATATTTATATATAAAAACAATTCCAAAACACTAAGACTATCAAACATATCCAACATATTTTGACTTTTAAATATAAAAGCAATTCCAAAACACACGATTATTAAATATATCTAACTTATTTTATTACACCGAAGGTGTTATTTAAGGGTTTGTTCCTCTGCGGGTATTGTCGTCTATTGACGGCCTATGAGGAGCCTCGCCGTGTATTTTATTTTAAAATTTTCACTTTTCAAAACAACTAAAAACATGAACCCTCTAAAGTGCAAATTTTTGTGTTGGTAATTGTTTAGTTTGTTAATTAAAATTGTAACTAAAGATGTCCAATTTCGCTGATGCCGGCACAAAGTCCATGAAAACACTACAATCCGTGGCTCGATTCAAGCAAGTATTCCACAACTAACTAGCCAGAGATTCCAACTTCTAAAATTAATCTTTCGACGGCTTTGAAAAACAATTGTTTCGTAGAGTTGCGACTTAAAAAAATTTGTTGTTTCGCAAAGCCATGACTTAAAAAAAACAATTGTTCTGCAAGGCCACGGCAAAAAAAATCAAAATTTTTGTGAAGCTGGAGAAATTCTTCACGGATTATTTCTCCACGGGTCTCATTGAGCCCAAATTCTTAAATTCAAATTATTCTGCATATTCTTAAATAATTGATTAAAGAAAACAAAATTGTTCTTATAGAATTGTAGTTGTCATCTTATGATGTTAATTTAATCACATTGTGGACTTTTAATCAATTTATCAAAGAAAACATAAATTATCATGTAGGGTTGTAATGGTGTTTTTATAATTATGATTGAGCCTAATATCACTAACAACATTTTTGCATATCCAATATTTTTGGCATTAGAAAAACAACTCATACCTATTAAGTTAACAACTTATATAAAAAATTTAAACCCAATGAAAATATAATTGGATATGCATGAAACGTATAATGCACTAAAAAAGATTAAACAACAAGAAAGTCATTTTAATTTGCTTAATATTTCAAGGGTATTTTGCAGCATTTAAACCATAGATCATGTTTAATCAACCGTCCTTATTTATATCAACAATTTTTAATGCATGAGCATTGAGTGAAGATAAATGTTGTGGGGCATAAATATTCAACTTAAAGAAACATAAAACTATTCATTGTGTGGAAATAAAATTTTCAAGAATGCTTTGCAAAATCACCTAACCACTTTAATATTATAAGAAATAAAAGGATTACATATGTCATTTTGATCTTTACTAAACTCTGACCTTAAAATAAAAGTAATAAAAAAACATATATTTTTATGTAAAGAATAATAGAAATACAAAATAAGACCCTTAGTACAAATATTTATATAAAGATACCAAAATATTGGAGTGCCATTTTTTTTAAGATAACATTATATTGGTTTCTATTTATTGCATGGTTCCTATTTATTGCTTATTAGTATTTGCACTATAATTTCTATAGATTTACTATACTTGTTTTTAACACATAAATTTACATTATCTATATACACATAACTTTAGTTCATTTTAAACATACCAAAGTTTTTTTGATATTTCATTTCTCGACTTTAAAGATATGCTAATTTTATTTTGGATAATATTTATGAAGTTACCATTACCTTAAATCTGTATTTCTTGCCATAACTTATTTTTGTGGACGAAACACTTGGGAAAAGTCAAAGGTAAATAGGAATACAATTAGGTTATTTAGCATGTCCCAAGCCAAATCAAATCAAATTATTGTCATGATAGTGATGAATACTACACACAAAATTCCATCTTGTTGGCAGAAGAATGCGTCAAGTTATGTTGATGAAATTGTCATTGATGCCAACATGGACTTGATGTCATTGATGCCACCACCTTACTGAAGATGTTGAAGAAGTGCCTAGACCCACAAGTTGGTCATGAAACCCACTGCTTACACTTGATGTAGATCCATTGATGAAATTGTACCTTTGATGATGCTCTTCAAGCCCTTGAAGTTTTTGTAGCTCTAGTCTCCCTTGTGGATAGATGGCGTGGAAACACTATTCTGTTAGGCGGCTCCCTTGTGGTTAGGTCGTCTCATCATCAAATTGTTATGTGATGTCGGCCCAAAAAAATTTATTGTTATGTTGGCTGCAAAAATAATAATAAAAATTATAAAAAATATATGAGGTTGGCTTCAAATTAAAATATTTTAATATAGCAGGTCGGCCCCAAGAAAATATGAAAATGGGTATAAATACCCTTTCAACGACCTCATTTAGGATATACAATTTTGTGGTTAGCTCTGAGATTTTACTCAGGCAAAACCTCGGTGGCAGCAGCAGGAAATTTTTGGAGAGTTTGGGAGCAGCAGATCCAACGTTGAAGGAGCAGTGGCAGCACAATGATGAAGAGAGGAGATCTGGAAATATTTTCAAGACTGTCTCAAACCCTAGCCCCATGTCCTCATACCTTGTGCGTGGATTTTCTGTGAAGATCTCAGTGGTGAGAAGGAGGTCTGAATCTCGGGTATATCACTCAGAAAACCGCAGTGATGAAGGAAATTCGCAGCAGCTAGGAGCAGACTAGGAAATTCGTGGCAAAAGTAGTCAGATTTCGTGGAAACAAAAGAGCTGGTAGACCGAGGTAAAGTGTGTGGACTGAGGCTGCCTCAGTGCCAAGGGTTACAGTACCCAAATTTCTTTAAGTCAGTCTGAAGTTTATATTTTTGAGGGTTTCTCTTAAGCATAAAACAGTCCCGAACTTTCTCTGAGGTGGACACAATTCAAGACTATGGTCTATAGCAGCCGTGAACTTGTCTGAGTTTTTCTTCTTAGTGGAATGCATTGCAATAGATGGTGTCCAAGTTTTGGTTCTTATCTTCATGATTTCCCTTGCCTAGGGTTCTTCCACAGTATAGCAGCAATTGGGAGTATTCTTACTCACAAACAGTCCTATGAAGTGATGCAGATCTATTTTTCGTGAGTTTGAAAGGAAGCTCTGATTTTGGTGATGTATGTGGACTGAGATTTTTTTTTTAGCATACAAAATTTCGATAAAGTTTTTCTCTCTCTGTTTTCGGAGGCATCTGCAATGTTTTAAATGTCTTTTAGCTAATTTTCTTGCTCTGACAAATGAGGAAATTTGATGCCAAAAGGGATACAGCTACAGACTTTGACAAACACTTGTATTCCCTCGGATTCTGGGTGTATGTTCAAGTTGAGTTGTTGACAGAAGTGATAAGCTGACCTTGTCAACACGACTGTGGACAAATTGATGATATGACTGTAACAAGTTGATGATCAGAGATGATAGAGTGAGATTCAGATGAGTAGAAGATAATTTGACAGTGAAAAGCAAGAAGTCGGGCATTTGAAGCTCAATTAAGTATACCTTTTAACATCCAATATTGTTATTAAATTGCTAAATCTCAGTATAAGGGTTGGAGGCATCTGGTTAAAGAGCAGCCCTAAAGTCTTTGAGAGACACTTTGAGAGATATATTTATATCTCTTATAGTTTGCTTCAATATTTTAAGAAGTACTTCTGTTGAAGAATGGAGCAGCCCCTGGGAAGACCAAGCATCGACAAGCAGCTCTTAAATAATGAAGGGTGATCGTGCAAGATCTTATGAAGCCCATGAAATATGGAATACAAAACTTTAAGTGGACCAGGGGCTTGGAGACTTTACCTTTTGTTGGCCTGGTAATGATAAAATTAAAAATAGTGCCAAAATATGTTAAGCCGGCTCAGTTAAATAGTTGATTCTGAAATAAGGCAGGTCGTCCCTATTGCGGTATTAGACTTATATAAAAAGCAGTTCAAACGCCTCGTTTGTGAAGGAGGTAAAGAAGAACTTAAAAAGAGGTCTGAAGTCTCAAGTCCGAGGGAGCAAAGTCACAGGAAGATAAAGGAATCAAATCAAGAAAGCAAGTGATGGATGATAAATGAGTACAATGCATGGAACATTCAGTCTTGTTCAAGAGACTTTTATTGCAGATTTTTGAAGTGGTCTTCAACAGATTTTGCTGCCTTTGGCTCACATTCCAAGGAACGTATTTGCAAACTTAAGAAGATTTTTTAGAGCAGCCTTGTGGGGTAAATTGATAGAGACTTAAGTCTGAGTTTGAAGTACTGTGGTCAATCATGTTTGAGGGCAGAACTGAAGCATATGCTTGGTGAGCATCCCTAAGGTGAAAGTCAGTACTTTTTGACAGTATTAAGACTGATGTTTGCACAGTGATTTGGACATCCAAAAGAGCATAAAGAACAGTTTGTAATCCATCTGTTTGTGGAGTCTTTGTAGCTGAACTTGAGAATTTTTCAGAGCTAATGTTGTGAAGATCTTAGAACAGAACTTCTGAAGAATTTATGATGCCAATCTTGTTAGAATCCTGGTTCAGAACTGTTGGCAGAAGTGTAGATTTGATCAAGTACAAGGATGATACACAGGGAGAGTGACACACAGAGCAAGGTTGATGCACAACTTAATAAGATGACTGCTCTTACTTGGTGAGTGTATGACAGCTCTTGTGTTGACAGATCGAGTTAGGACTTGTGTTGGGCTCTTCCACTCAGCCAATACACAGTCTAAGTATAATGAAGAGTGACTTGAAGAAACATCCTAGTGACATAATGATGATGATATGGCAGTAATACAGCTACAGCAGTATGGAATGTACTCTCAACAAAAGACAGGTTGACATGTGACATCTTGAACAGCACTGCTGAGCAGAGATGATAAGCAGCGTTGATGATGACCAGTAGCAAATATTGACCAGCAAAAGATGAACAGAGAAGATTGACAAGACTATTGCAGCAGTGTTGAGCAGATTGACAAACAGTTGATGTGATGAGCAGAGAAGATGAGCAGCTTTGATGTGACAGAGATTTATTGTGTGACACAAGTATACTGTATTACAAAAGCAAGCTTGTCTTGCTTTTGAGGTTAGGATACCTCAAACACTTCTTAGCAGGGTCTAAGAAAACCAGGCAGGGTCCTGGATACAGAGTAGGTGCTCTAAGTATCAGTAGGTGTTGATTTTGCCTAACGGTTGTAGCTAAACCAAACTAATATAAAAAGATTACAAGTTTATATGATGTGGTGTTCTTCTGTGTTATGGTTCTTGATGAGTTAAATGCTATAATATGTAAATGATGAAGTTTTTATGAGATTGGTAGAATAATGAAATGATGAATTAGTAGTTAAGTGTGACAGGTCAAGAAAAATTGTAAAAATTGCTTTACACTAATTCACCCCCCCCTCTCAATGTCTACAATTGGTATCAGATCCGGCCTTCATCACGAGCCTAGCAAGCTTGAAGGAGATCCTTAGACACAATGGAGGAAAAGAAAGAGTCATCAAGCAATGACGTGCCTGTACTGGATATTGCAGATTATTTCAGTTGGAGGAGCAAAATGAAGGCTTATCTGAAGAATTTTGGTGTTTGGGAAATTGTTATCAATCCACCTGCTCCATCAAACAAGAAAGGAAAAACAGCTGCACAGAAGGAAGCAAAGAAGGACAACACTACATCCTTGAAGTTCCTCTTGGATGGACTTCCCAGCTCAATGAAGGAAAGTGTAGGAAAGAACACTTCAGCAAAAGACCTATGGTTCAAGTTGGAAAGGGAGTATCAGAATGCAAGACCAGAACACGAAAAGACAAATCGGGAATCAAAAGACAAGCCCCCAGAAGAGCTCAACCAAGAAGAGGACTCCAGTAAAGGTATGAACTATTCTGATTATGATAGCTTGTGTGATGAAATTGAGAAGGTTCTTGCAGATGATGATGAAGCAATGTTGAAAGCTAAACAGAGAATTATAAACTATGTATGCAACATAGATCTCAGAGCTGATTGGTTCTTGAACAAAGTTGATGTTAATCAATCTGATTACAAGGTGTTTAGGACGACAACCTTTGATTATATGGATAATCTCCAAAAGCAGAATGTTGAACTAAAGGAGTTGCTTAAGAACCTTAAGCATGAAGGAGTAGGTTGGCTGAAATTGCTGAAGGAAACGGAAGTAGAAAAAGAAAAGCTAAAGATTGATTTGATCGATCTAACCCTAGAACAAAAGAACCATGATAAAAATTCAAAAATACTTGAAGAAGCAAGAGAGGTAA
>LPNX010531117.1:250160-260374 GCA_001517045.1 Pseudotsuga menziesii
ACTCGGCTGGAGGAAGCCAAGAGGATAGAAGAAATCTTGAAGAGACAGCTAGAATAAAAGGAGGAAACAGTCCAGAAGCTGGAAATGGAGGTAGTTGGTCTCAGGAAGAAAGGTAAGAAAAATGAAGCCTTGGTCAAGCTCCAGGACAGTTCAATTGTCCTAGATAAGATCTTAGATTGCCAAATATCTCCACTCGAAAAAATTGGTCTTGGTTACAAGAAGAACAAAGAAAAATTTGAAGATGACACTTGGTCTCTGAAGACTCCAGAAGCAGGTCCATCAACATCCAAAGCTGCCCCCCAGGCACCTGCACATGACAACAAGGATTTTGGAAGTTCAAAGATGAAACAAGGAGTTAGGTCTGTTCATCAAAGCAACTTCATAAAGGAAACAACTACAAGACCCAGGTATGAAAGTGGCTTCAATGATTATTGTTATTTTTATTCTAACTTTGGTCATAAGGCTATGGATTTTAGGTCCCATGGAAGAAGAAGGGTTGGAAGCCCCAATGTCTCAGTTAGATGTTGGACATGTAAACAAGTCGAACATGTTGCTGCCACATGTCACACATTGAGATGCTACACCTGCAGTGGGTTTGGACACAAAGCCCATGAATGTGCCAGTCAAAGAAGTCAAGCAAGAAGGAGTACTCCATACACATCAGCACGAAGATTTGAAGATTTGAAGATTAGAAGACAAATATCTACAGTCAAGGACACTCTCAAGCATGGAGAAATGAAGTTGATCAAAGAAGTGTTGGAAGATCCAACAGCTCAATCAGATGTTGGTCATGCAACAATGTCGGTCATTTTGCTGCACATTGTCGTACGATGAGGTGTTATAGCTGCAGTGGCCTTGGGCACAAAGCTCAAGATTGTTGGAGTACACGGAAACAACCCTTGAGAAGTTACCTAGACAACTCATCAAGGAAAGCCAGTACAAATGAAGGAACGGATGCTCAAAGGACAGATGTCAAGAAGCAGGTATGGATGAGGAAGACCGAGCAGTTGCAGATAGAAGAAGTTGATCAAAGCAGGGAGGATGGCTGCCATATGGCAAGCCAAGTGTAAGGTCTCTCAAAGACCTTAACACACCTTGAGTTCATGAGGCTGGAGAATGAACTCAAAGGAGAAAAGATGAACTCCAGGCATAGAGACAGGTCCTAGGATCGTGCATATTGACAGGGGGAGCAGTCAGCAGTGATCAGAGATCTCAGACACAGGTATGTGGACACCCTTTGCCATTGATGCCAAAGGGGGAGAGATAAAGACAAAGGGAGATATGCAGACAAAAGGGGAGCATGCTCATAGGGGAAGCATGAGTTGTTGTCATCAATGACAAAGGGGGAGATTGTTGATGAAATTGTCATTGATGCCAACATGGACTTGATGTCATTGATGCCACCACCTTGCTGAAGATGTTGAAGAAGTGCCTAGACCCACAAGTTGGTCATGAAACCCATTGCTTACACTTGATGTAGATCCATTGATGAAATTGTACCTTTGATGATGCTCTGCAAGCCCTTGAAGTTTTTGTAGCTCTAGTCTCCCTTCTGCATAGATGGCGTGGAAACACTATTCTGTTAGGTCGGCTCCCTTGTGGTTAGGTCGGCTCATCATCAAATTGTTATGTGATGTCGGCCCAAAAAAATTTATTGTTATGTTGGCTTCAAAAATAATAATAATAATTATCAAAAATATATGAGGTCGGCTTCAAATTAAAATATTTTAATATAGCAGGTCGGCCCCAAGAAAATATGAAAAATGGGTATGAATACCCTTTCAACGACCTCATTTAGGATATACAATTTCGTGGTTAGCTCTGAGATTTTACTGAGGCAGAACCTCGGTGGCAGCAGCAGGAAATTTTTGGACAGTTTGGGAGCAGCAGATCCAACGTTGAAGGAGCAGTGGCAGCACAATGATGAAGAGAGGAGATCTGGAAATATTTTCAAGACTGTCTCAAACCCTAGCCCCACGTCCTCATACCTTGTGCGTGGATTTTCTGTGAAGATCTCAGTGGTGAGAAGGAGGTCTGAATCTCGGGTATATCATTGAGAAAACCGCAGTGATGAAGGAAATTCGCAGCAGCTAGGAGCAGACTGGGAAATTCGTGGCAAAAGCAGTCAAATTTCGTGGAAACAAAAGAGCTGGTAGACCGAGGTAAAGCATGTGGACTGAGGCTGCCTCAGTGCCAAGGGTTACAGTACCCAAATTTCTTTAAGTCAGTCTGAAGTTTATATTTTTGAGGGTTTCTCTTAAGCATAAAACAATCCCGAACTTTCTCTGACGTGGACACAGTTCAAGACTATGGTCTACAGCAGCCGTGAACTTATCTGAGTTTTTCTTCTTAGTGGAATGCATTGCAGTAGATGGTGTCCAATTTTTGGTTCTTATATTCATGATTTCCCTTGCCTAGGGTTCTTCCACAGTATAGCAGCAATTGGGAGTATTCTTACTCACAAACAGTCCTATGAAGTGATGCAGATCTATTTTTCGTGAGTTTGAAAGGAAGGTCTAATTTTGGTGATGTATGTGGACTGAGATTTTTTTTTAAGCATACAAAATTTCGATAAAGTTTTTCTCTCTTTGTTTTCAAAGGCATCTGCAATGTTTTAAATGTCTTTCAGCTAATTTTCTTGCTCTGACAAATGAGGAAATTTGATGCCAAAAGGGATACAGCTACAGACTTTGAGAAAGACTCGTATTCCCTCGGTTCTGGGTGTATGTTCAAGTTGAGTTGTTGACAGAAGTGATGAGCTGACCTTGTCAACATGACTGTGGACAAATTGATGATATGACTGTAACAAGTGGATGATCATAGATGATAGAGTGAGAGTCAGATGAGTAGAGGATAATTTGACAGTGAAAAGCAAGAAGTCAGGCATTTGAAGCTCAAGTAAGTATACCTTTTAACATCCAATATTGTTATTAAATTGCTAAATCTCAGTATAAGGGTTGGAGGCATCTGGTTAAAGAGCAGCGCTAATGTCTTTGAGAGACACTTTGAGAGATATATTTATATCTCTTATAGTTTGCTTGAAGCTTTTAAGAAGTACTTCTATTGAAGAATGGAGCAGCCCCTGGGAAGACCAAGCATCGACAAGCAGCTCTTAAATAATGAAGGGTGATCGTGCAATATCTTATGAAGCCCTTGAAATATGGAATACAAAACTTTAAGTGGACCAGGGGCTTGGAGACTTTACCTTTTGTTGGCCTGGTAATGATAAAATTAAAAATAGTGCCAAAATATGTTAAGTCCACTCAGTTAAATAGTTGATTCTGAAATAAGGCAGGTCGTCCCTATTGCAGCATTAGACTTGTATAAAAAGCAGTTCAAACGCCTCATTTGTGAAGGAGGTAAAGAAGAACTTAAAAAGAGGTCTGAAGTCTCAAGTCCGAGGGAGCAAAGTCACAGGAAGATAAAGGAATCAAAGCAAGAAAGCAAGTGATGGATGATAAATGAGTACAATGCACGGAACATTCAGTCATGTTCAAGAGACTTTTATTGCAGATTTTTGAAGGGGTCTTCGACAGATTTTGCTGCCTTTGGCTCACATTCCAAGGAACGTATTTGCAGACTTAAGAAGAGTTTTTAGAGAAGCCTTGTGGGGTAAATTGATAGAGACTTAAAGTCTGAGTTTGAAGTACTATGGTCAATCATGTTTGAGGGAAGAACTAAAGCATATGCTTGGTGAGCATCCCTAAGGTGAAAGCCTGTACTTTTTGACAGTATTAAGACTGATGTTTGCACAGTGATTTGGACAGCCAAAAGAGCATAAAGAACAGTTTGTAATCCATCTCTTTGTGGAGTCTTTGTAGCTGAACTTGAGAATTTTCCAGAGCCAATGCTATGAAGATCTTAGAATAGAACTTCTGAAGTATTTATGATGCCAATCTTGTTAAGAATCCTGGTTCAGAACTGTTGGCAGAAGTGTAGATTTGATGAAGTACAAGGATGATACACAGGGAGAGTGATACACAGAGCAAGGTTGATGCACAGCTTAATAAGATGATTGCTCTTACTCGGTGAGTGTATGATAGCTCTTGTGTTGACAAATCGAGTTAGGACTTGTGTTGGGCTCTTCCACTCAGCCAATACACAGTCTAAGTATAATGAAGAGTGACTTGAAGAAACATCCTAGTGACATAATGATGATGACAGCAGTATGGAATGTACTCTCAGCAAAAGACATGTTGACATTTGACATCTTGAACAGCACTGCTAAGCAGAGATGATAAGCAGCGTTGATGATGACCAGCAGCAAAGATTGACCACCAGAAGATGAACACAGAATATTGAGAAGACTATTGCAGCAGTGTTGAGCAGATTGACAAACAGTTGATGTGATGAGCAGCTTTGATGTGACAGAGATTTATTGTGTGACACAAGTATACTGTATTGCAAAAGAAAGCTTGTCTTGCTTTTGAGGTTAGGATACCTCAAACCCTTTTTAGCAGGGTCTAAGAAAACCAGGCAGGGTCCTGGATACAGAGTAGGTGCTCTATGTATCAGTAGGTGTTGATTTTGCCTAACGGTTGTAACCGAACCAAACTAATTTAAAAAGATTACAAATTTATATGATGTGGTGTTCTTCTGTGTTATGGTTCTTGATGAGTTAAATGCTATAATATGTGAATGATGAAGTTTTTATGAGATTGGTAGAATAATGAAATGATGAATTAGTAGTTAAGTGTGATAGGTCAAGAAAAATTGTAAAAATTGCTTTACACTGATTCACCCCCCCCCCCCTCTCAGTGTCTACAATTGGTATCAGAGCCAGCCTTCATCACGAGCCTAGCAAGCTTGAAGGAGATCCTTAGACACAATGGAGGAAAAGAAAGAGTCATCAAGCAATGACGTGCCTGTACTGGATATTGCAGATTATTTCAGTTGGAGGAGCAAAATGAAGGCTTATCTGAAGAAGTTTGGTGTTTGGGAAATTGTTATCAATCCACCCACTTCATCAAACAAGAAAGGAAAAACAGCTGCACAGAAGGAAGCAAAGAAGGAAAACACTATAGCCTTGAAGTTCCTCTTGGATGGACTTCCCAGCTCAACGAAGGAAAGTGTAGGAGAGAACACTCTAGCAAAAGACCTATGGTTCAAGTTGGAAAGGGAGTATCAGAAGGCAAGACCAGAACCCGAAAAGACAAATCAGGAATCTGAAGACAAGCCCCCAGAAGAGCTCAAACAAGAAGAGGACTCCAGTAAAGGTATGAACTCTTGTGATTATGATAGCTTGTGTGATGAAATTGAGAAGGTTCTTGCAGATGATGATGAAGCAATGTTAAAAGCTAAACAGAGAATTATAAACTATGTATGCAACATAGATCTCAGAGCTGATTGGTTCTTGAACAAAATTGATCTTAATCAATCTGATTACAAGGTGTTTAGGACAACAACCTTTGATTATATGGATAATCTCCAAAAGCAGAATGTTGAACTAAAGGAGTTGCTTAAGAAACTTAAGCATGA
The DNA here is from genome assembly GCA_001517045.1 of Pseudotsuga menziesii. Taxonomy (NCBI): domain Eukaryota; kingdom Viridiplantae; phylum Streptophyta; class Pinopsida; order Pinales; family Pinaceae; genus Pseudotsuga; species Pseudotsuga menziesii. The sequence continues at coordinate 255,639 of LPNX010531117.1, forward strand.
AGGAGTAGGTTGGCTGAAATTGCTGAAGGAAACGGAAGTAGAAAAAGAAAAGCTAAAGATTGATTTGATCGATCTAACCCTAGAACAAATGAACCATGATAAAAATTCAAAAATACTTGAAGAAGCAAGAGAGGTAAATCATGACTTGAAGACTCAGCTGGAGGAAGCCAAGAGGTCAGAAGAAATCTCGAAGAGACAACTAGAAGAAAAGGAGGAAACAGTCCAGAAGCTGGAAATGGAGGTAGTTGGTCTCAGGAAGAAAGGTAAGAAAAATGAAGCCTTGGTCAAGCTCTAGGATAGTTCAATTGTCCTAGATAAGATATTATATTGCCAAATATCTCCACTCGACAAAATTGGTCTTGGTTACAAGAAGAACAAAGAAAAATTTGAAGATGACACTTGGTCTCTGAAGACTCCAGAAGCAGGTCCATCAACGTCCAAAGCTTCCCCCCAGGCACCTACACATGACAACAAGGATTTTGGAAGTTCAAAGATGAAACAAGGAGTTAGGTCTGTTCATCAAAGCAACTTCATAAAGGAAACAACTACAAGACCTAGGTATGAAAGTGGCTTCAATGGTTATTGTTATTTTTGTTCTAACTTTGGTCATAAGGCTATGGATTGTAGGTCCCATGGAAGAAGAAGGGCTGGAAGCCCCAATGTCTCAATTAGATGTTGGACATTTAAACAAGTCGGACATGTTGCTGCCACATGTCACACATTGAGATGCTACACCTGCAGTGGGTTTGGACACAAAGCCCATGAATGTGCCAGTCAAAGAAGTCAAGCAAGAAGGAGTACTCCATACACATCAACAAGAAGATTTGAAGATCAGAAGACAAATATCTATAGTCAAGGACACTCTCAAGCATGGAGAAATGAAGTTGATCAAAGAAGTGTTGGAAGCTCCAACAGCTCAGTCAGATGTTGGTCATGCAACAATGTTGGTCACTTTGCTGCACATTGTCGTACGATGAGGTGTTATAGCTACAGTGGCCTTGGGCACAAAGCTCAAGATTGTTGGAGTACACGGAAACAACCCTTGAGAAGTTACCTAGACAACTCATCAAGGAAAGCCAGTACAAATGAAGGAACGGATGCTCAAAGGACAGATGTCAAGAAGCAGGTATGGATGAGGAAGACCGAGGAGTTGCAGATAGAAGAAGCTTATCAGAGCAGGGAGGATGGCTGCCATATGGCAAGCCAAGTGTAAGGTCTCTCAAAGACCTTAACACAACTTGAGTTCATGAGGTTGGAGAATGAACTCAAAGGAGAAAAGAAGAACTCCAGGCATAGAGACAGGTCCTAGGATCGTGCATATTGACAGGGGGAGCATTCAGCAGTGATCAGAGATCTCAGACATAGGTATGTGGACACCCTTTGCCATTGATGCCAAAGGGGGAGAGATGAAGACAAAGGGAGAGATGCAGACAAAAGGGGAGCATACTCATAGGGGGAGCATGAGTTGTTGTCATCAATGAAAAAGGGGGAGATTGTTGATGAAATTTCCATTGATGCCAACATGGACTTGATGTCATTGATGCCACCACCTTGCTTAAGATGTTGAAGAAGTCCCTAGACCCACAAGTTGGTCATGAAACCCACTGCTTGCACTTGATGTAGATCCATTGATGAAATTGTACCTTTGATGATGCTCTTCAAGCCCTTGAATTTTTTGTAGCTCTAGTCTCCCTTGCGGATAGATGGCGTGGAAACACTATTATGTTAGGTCGGCTCCGTTGTGGTTAGGTCAGCTCATCATCAAATTGTTATGTGATGTCGGCCCAAAAAAATTTATTGTTATGTCGGCTTCAAAAATAATAATAATAATTATCAAAAATATATGAGGTCGGCTTCAAATTAAAATATTTTAATATAGCAGGTCGGCCCCAAGAAAATATGAAAAATGGGTATAAATACCCTTTCAACGACCTCATTTAGGATATACAATTTCGTGGTTAGCTCTGAGATTTTACTCAGGCAGAACCTCGGTGGCAGCAGCAAGAAATTTTTGGACAGTTTGGGAGCAGCAGATCCAATGTTGAAGGAGCAGTGGCAGCATAATGATGAAGAGAGGAGATCTAGAAATATTTTCAAGACTGTCTCAAACCCTAGCCCCACGTCCTCATACCTTGTGCGTGGATTTTCTGTGAAGATCTCGGTGGTGAGAAGGAGGTCTGAATCTCGGGTATATCACTGAGAAAACCACAGTGATGAAGGAAATTCGCAGCAGCTAGGAACAGACTGGGAAATTCGTGGCAAAAGCAATCAGATTTCGTGGAAACAAAAGAGCTGGTAGACCGAGGTAAAGTGTGTGGACTGAGGCTGCCTCAGTGCCAAGGGTTACAGTACCCAAATTTCTTTAAGTCAGTCTGAAGTTTATATTTTTGAGGGTTTCTCTTAAGCATAAAACAGTCCCGAACTTTCTCTGAGGTGGACACAGTTCAAGACTATGGTCTACAGCAGCCGTGAACTTGTCTGAGTTTTTCTTCTTAGTGGAATGCATTGCGGTAGATGGTGTCCAAGTTTTGGTTCTTATCTTCATGATTTCCCTTGCCTAGGGTTCTTCCACAGTATAGCAGCAATTGGGAGTATTCTTACTCACAAACAGTCCTATGAAGTGATGCAGATCTGTTTTTCGTGAGTTTGAAAGGAAGGTCTGATTTTGGTGATGTATGTGGACTGAGATTTTTTTTTTGGCATACAAAATTTCGATAAATTTTTTCCCTCTCTGTTTTCAAAGGCATCTGCAATGTTTTAAATGTCTTTCAGCTAATTTTCTTGCTCTGACAAATGAGGAAATTTGATGCCAAAAGGGATACAGCTACAGACTTTGAGAAAGACTCGTATTCCCTCGGATTCTGGGTGTATGTTCAAGTTGAGTTGTTGACAGAAGTGATGAGCTGACCTTGTCAACATGACTGTGGACAAATTGATGATATGACTATAACAAGTTGATGATCAGAGATGATAGAGTGAGAGTCAGATGAGTAGAAGATAATTTGACAGTGAAAAGCAAGAAGTCAGGCATTTGAAGCTCAAGTAAGTATACCTTTTAACATCCAATATTGTTATTAAATTGCTAAATCTCAATATAAGGGTTGGAGGCATCTGGTTAAAGAGCAACGCTAATGTCTTTGAGAGACACTTTGAGAGATATATTTATATCTCTTATAGTTTGCTCGAAGCTTTTAAGAAGTACTTCTGTTGAAGAATGGAGCAGCCCCTGGGAAGACCAAGCATCGACAAGCAGCTCTTAAATAATGAAGGGTGATCGTGCAAGATCTTATGAAGCCCTTGAAATATGGAATACAAAACTTTAAGTGGACCAGGGGCTTGGAGACTTTACCTTTTGTTGGCCTGGTAATGATAAAATTAAAAATAGTGCCAAAATATGTTAAGTCGGCTCAATTAAATAGTTGATTCTAAAATAAGGCAGGTCGTCCCTATTGCGGCATTAGACTTGTATAAAAAGCAGTTCAAATGCCTCATTTGTGAAGGAGGTAAAGAAGAACTTAAAAAGAGGTATGAAGTCTCAAGTCCGAGGGAGCAAAGTCACAGGAAGATAAAGGAATCAAAGCAAGAAAGCAAGTGATGGATGATAAATGAGTACAATGCACGGAACATTCAGTCCTGTTCAAGAGACTTTTATTGCAGATTTTTGAAGTGGTCTTCAACAGATTTTGCTGCCTTTGGCTCACATTCCAAGGAACGTATTTGCAGACTTAAGAAGAGTTTTTAGAGAAGCCTTGTGGGGTAAATTGATAGAGACTTAAAGTCTGAGTTTGAAGTACTGTGGTCAATCATGTTTGAGGGCAGAACTGAAGCATATGCTTGGTGAGCATCCCTAAGGTGAAAGTCTGTACTTTTTGACAGTATTAAGACTGATGTTTGCAGAGTGATTTGGACAGCCAAAAGAGCATAAAGAACAGTTTGTAATTCATCTGTTTGTGGAGTCTTTGTAGCTGAACTTGAGAATTTTTCAGAGATAATGCTATGAAGATCTTAGAACAGAACTTCTGAAGAATTTATGATGCCAATCTTGTTAAGAATCTTGGTTCAGAACTGTTGGCAGAAGTGTAGATTTGATGAAGTACAAGGATGATACACAGGGAGAGTGACACACAGAGCAAGGTTGATGCACAGCTTAATAAGATGACTACTCTTACTTGGTGAGTGTATGACAGCTCTTGTGTTGACAAATCGAGTTAGGACTTGTGTTGGGCTCTTCCACTCAGCCAATACACAGTCTAAGTATAATGAAGAGTGACTTGAAGAAACATCCTAGTGACATAATGATGATGATATGGCAGTAATATAGCTACAACAGTATGGAATATACTCTTAGCAAAAGACATGTTGACATGTGACATCTTGAATAGCACTGCTAAGCAGAGATGATAAGCAGCGTTGATGATGACCAGCAGCAAAGATTGACCAGCAGTGATGAATAGTGTTGACCAGTAGAAGATGAACAGAGAAGATTGAGAAGACTATTGCAGCAGTGTTGAGCAGATTGACAAACAGTTGATGTGATGAGCAGAGAAGATGAGCAGCTTTGATGTGACAGAGATTTATTGTGTGACACAAGTATACTGTATTGCAAAAGCAAGCTTGTCTTGCTTTTGAGGTTAGGATACCTCAAGCCCTTCTTAGCAGGGTCTAAGAAAACCAGGCAAGGTCCTGGATACAGAGTAGGTGCTCTATGTATCAGTAGGTGCTGATTTTGCCTAACG
>LPNX010531117.1:260619-298841 GCA_001517045.1 Pseudotsuga menziesii
GATATGGGCAAACCGTTTAGTTACATTGGTACATTTTAGCTAGGAACTAGTTACGTTGATAGATGTTTTTATTTGAGATTTGGGGTGGGCTACGGTCTATACGTTTTCATCTAAGGACGAGGATGAGACAAGTGTACTTTCGAGATTGACTCTGTGGCAGTCGTTCAAATTCGAAATAAACAATTATAAAAATAACCGATAGTTGATAAATGGATAACATGAATAATGTCGATGATAACATGTAGCTAGGAATAGATAACTCACAGTTAAACCCGTTTAACTAGAAGAAAATGAGGAATAACTATCTCCTAACCATTTGATCCCTATGGATGTGATCCAACCACAAACTATGTGGGTGTGCTAGTTTTGATCTCAATGGATATGAACCAACCACAAACTATGTGGGTGTGCTAGTAAGCTAATTATTAGGCATGAAGTTTATTATAAAATATATTTACATCTCCTTGTAGAAGGGACATATGGCATCATATTATTATGCAACGAAGGAATGTTTAACATCAATATATGTCTCATTTTCCAATAAAGAAGATTGGCAAGATCTACTATACGTTCGTTGACTGATACATCTGCAAGAATGCATGTATTATAGGATTGCATATTTCTAGATTTAGTTGGATCGACAACGCATCAAAGGAGATCTTGCCAAGTGGGATGAATAATTTATCAGTTGGGTGCAAACAAACTTTGTTTTTATAATTATTTCATTTTGTATTTTATCCTGACTATTGACTTCTTTTTTATGCAATCCATTATCGTCACATCACTAAAATTGTTGGGCTATTTGATACTAGTTACTTAGTAGATTAAATGAATTAAATGCCACCGGAATTCCTTTATTGAAGCCACATTCATGAAGCACGTGATTCGAATTGAAATCTTGCATGCATTGTCAAAAGATGTCATGAATCTTCACAACCTAGTCACACAGGAAATGAGATGTCACTAACTCATAGATTATCCATTGAATGGATCAAGAGATCTCATATTTTTAGAAGTGGTAGGTTTTGAACTTATTTTTTATGTCAAAGCTTTTGTTGTTTAGGAGACATCCACTCAATTACTCATTCATTACATAGGGGCTCAACAAGAGAAAACACATGCAATCTCTCATTCATTACATAAGGGCTCGACAAGAGCAAACATGTCACTTATAAAAATTGAACCTGGGTAGAAAAAGTAACATTCATTCCTCCCAACTACCCAAACTACAACCAATAAACATTAGGTAACATTAAAACAATTACACACGACCAAATAAGTCATTTAAACTATGTATTTGGCAGAAGATTTGTAAACGTTTGACTGTCTTTGGATACAAGCTGTCAAATCTCTGAAATGAAAATTCAGTAGATCGCGGCCTTCGAGAGAAGATTTGTAGATTAATAATCTCCAAATTAACCGATATTAAAAAATACCGGATCATTATTTTAATAGCTAGTACTAGAGATGGTCTATCAACGCTTGTTGAGGTGCGATTTTTAGACATATCATGTGGTAGGGTTTTTTTCACGATTTTATGGGCCGATCTTGTAGGAATTTTCTATGTTTGTTGGACGAACTCAAATCCACAAGAGAGCAACAAATGGCTCGTGCCCGAATTGGAATATGCTGCTACTGTCATTGCCCCAGAAGCTTTAGCCCTCTTTAAATGGCCAAACACCCGAAATTCAGAAACCCTTGCGAAGAGAAGGAAAGCTTACGACGCTAATATCATTTCCCATAAGCTATAGCCCTCTTTAAACGACCAAACAATCGAGATTCAACAACTGAGAAGAAAAGGAAAGCTTACTGAGGGGGAAGGGTTTTGCTACCCTAGATAAATCAAAAGACAGATGGCAAGCTTGAAGAACGCTCTGATTTCTAGAGGCCATTTACCATTGGACATTTTCATTGCAAACCCTGTGCAACTCCGCACCTGGAAAGATAACTCTGTGTTGCATATGTAAGCATGCGCACTGTTACCAGATAAACTAGCAGGGTTAGTTACTGATAAGCATATGCAAAGGAATGCAAAGGAAAGTGACCACTGTCACTCATCTTAGTCAATTTCCCAAACCTTTTTGGAAGTTGAAACCACATAAGAGAGAGCCCTAATAGCAAATCTGTAAAAACACTTAAAACACCTGAAGCTATAGCCCTCTTTAAATGGCCAAACACCCGAAATTCAGAAACCCTTAAGAAGAGAAGAAAAACTTACGACGCTAATGCCATTGCCCATAAGTTATAGCCCTCCTTAAACAGCCAAACAATCGAGATTCAACCCCTGAGAAGAAAAGGAAAGCTCACTGAGGGGGAAGGGTTTTGCCACCCTAGATAAATCATAAGACAAATGGCAAGCTTGAAGAACACTCTGATTTCTAGAGGCCATTTACCATTGGACATTTTCATTACAAACCCTGTGCAACTCCCAACTTGGTAAGATAACTCTGTGCTGCATATGTAAACATGTGCACTGTTACCGGATAAACTAGCAGGGCTGGTCACTGATAAGCATATGTAAAGGAAAGTAACCATTGTTACTCACCTTAGTCACTTCTCCAAACTTTTTTAGAAGTCAGAACTTCATAGGGGAGAACCCCAATAGCAAGTCTGTAAGAACACTTAAACACCAAATTATATCTTCTTTGAAATGGTTAGTGATCATTTCCTTAATGGAGCCAATGTATTCTTTGAAATAAATGGTTAGTGATCAATTCCTTAATGGAGCCAATGTAAGGAATTAAAATGTCATACTATATAAAACAGATATAGTGCACTCGGTATATCAACTTCAGTAGTACATTCACTTTTGATGAGCAAATAACCAATTTCAAATTCAGATCATGCTTGTAACAAGTGTGAGACATCATTCATCCAAGAGAAGCACTAGTACTGCAACCTAAATATAGCAGTATAGCACAGGTAGAATAAGCAATGAGTACAATGTATTCAATGCTCCTATATTGACGAATCATGCATTCAAGGTCTATAACACATTCATGTGCTAAACAGTCTCACAATTTATACACTTCACATGCCAATAAGATAAAGTTTGTTAGCTAATCCTTTATGCAATTATTGTAATAGACAAATTACCTAAGTTGCCAGGAAACTTGGGTACAGGGACAGGGACGCTACTTTTTGAAAAAAGATACTTGGGTACGTTGATGGTACTATATATATATATATATATATATATGTCATAGTCACATCATACATGCATATAGATTTCTTCATAAATTATGAATCATGATTCATAATTATAAATTTGTTGATTATTTGAACATTGAACATTTAGATTGAAAATTTGAAACATAAAATTTGACAAATCATAGACTCGATAGATATCAATTAGAAAACTGGAAGTTACATAAAATTTGATAAATCATTGTACCAGGCAGTTGTAGCAGAGAATCAAACTCGGACATGAAAATACACTTGAAATCTTATTTTAAACACCTATTTGCACTGTTGTTACAGGCAATAAAAAAATTGAAAATTGTCAAATATATTCTTGCGTTGATGTGAGTGTATTTCTCAATATTAAATACATATGTATATTTTTTATGTGCACATTTGGTAGCCAAATTATGTTCCATGAGTGCTGAACACAAAACCATAAAAACATTCATTGTAAATCAATCTACTAGATTTGGAAAATATTCAGTGGAATTTGAACAAAGTTGCAAAGTGTTTGACATTAGTCCTGAATCAGACTCCATACATAGTTAACAAAAAATTAGTTCATATTTGGTGAGGGATCATTACATTTTCCCCAATGAATTGCATTTTATTAAATCGATCGTATCCCTCGAGTACCCAAACATGGGGTACAAAGTACCCAAACACGGGGTACAACGTACCATTTCGCCTATAAGTACCCATTTTTTATAACGGAGTATAGCGTACGTGGACCCAGAATGGGGTACAGTAAGATACGGCAAGAGATATAACCTACGAGTACCTAAGTACCTGGTATGGGTACGTGTGCCCTACCCTTGAGTATAAGTACCTTGGCAACATACCAAATTACAAACAGTCTACAAATAGCAGCAACCAGTGATCATTTCACCAGTAGTCTAAAGATTAGTTTTAAACCATCATTCAACAATATTTAACTTGCCATTTGACTAACGCTTTGACCTTTGACCTATGTAGAAGATGTTTATGTACTGTCCACTAGTGGACAGTCTGCAATAAAATTGCAGACTTAATGAGCAGCCACAAAGGGTTGTTACAGCCCGTTGTTAAGGCAATGTAAGGGCATACCTGCCGTAAAAAAACCCCAGGAGGAGGTCCATGGCCTGTCTCAGGCAGGTCGAGCATGTTTGGGGCAGGCCTAGGCCAAAAGGAGGGCGGCCGAGGGTGAGTGAGAGAAGGCTATAAAGGAAATAAAGGGAGGTCGAGGTGGTTAAGGACCTAGAGGAAGAGAGGAGAGGTTTGTAAGGTGAAGGTCGTGGCCTTAGAAAGGGAGACTGAGGGTTCTAGGAGATGGCCAAGGGCTGCTACATCCCTAGGCAACAGGCCTGAGGACAAAGGAAGAAGAGGAAATGGAGGGCGAGGGTGGGAGAAGGCAAGGTAGGAGGAAGAGAGGATGAGGGTAGGTGAGGTAGATTAGGGGAGTGTTTTTGGAGTGAATATGCTTCCTATCATTAACCTAACTAACCTTAAACTAACATGGCATGCAACCTAATTAACCCTAGAGGCTAGGTTTTAAGGAAAAGAAGAGTTTCAAGACGAGGGTTTTAGATATTACCCTAACCCTAAAGCATCTAAGGAGGTAACAAACCTTCCTTTTGAGAAGCCTATCCTAGGTTTGACAATAAAACCTAAAGGCCTAAGGTTCTAATCCTAGAAGGACTTCTATGCGGGACATACTTCTACAAATCAAGGTGGCTAAAAGTTGATAATTGGCCTAGCCAAGACAAAATGCAGATCTAATGGCCATCATTCAATCCATAAACATATATCATTCATTAACATTTAACAAAGAGAGATTAGAAAAAACCCTAGTTACCCACTTATGCAAATGTTAGCCAACAAATCATAGCATTACCTTTAGCAAGAGCATAAAACCAAAGAAACTTCAAGAAATTGCCATCAAACCCAGAAAATCATCATCCTCAAAAGAGCGCTAATAGGGTAAAATAAGTGCATATCACTTCCAAAGAGCCCTAATAGGGTAAAATAAGTGCATATTGTCTTATCTCACTTGTCTTATGTTAAAATGAAGTGAGGAGAAGTTTATTTATAACCTCTCACACTCACTTTACAAAAATATCGAAGTCAACAAGCCTTTAAAATGTCAATTAATATTAGCAAATGTCAACTTAAAATTATAACATAAAATAATACAAAATAATTAAAAATGGCCTAAAGTAGGATACCTAGGGTATTTTTCCCTAGGTGCCTAAAACTGCTAAAAATAAGCAAATCACTTTGAACGAAAGGCTAGAGTGAGATGGATGGAGGGCGTCATGCCCCACCTAACCCCAAAAATGTTGAAAAACTCTCGATGCCCCCAAAGCAGTAATACGTCTTGGGTAGAAAAATGGCGTCCTCTGAAGAAGGAGGTCAAAGAGGGAGAGCGACAATTAGTTGAAGGACCAAGAGGGTGTCTAAGGTGGCTATGAAGGGAGACAAAGGTCTCATAGCTAAAACAAATACCACCAGTGCAAGGAAACCAGGTGTGGGACCATGTGACCCGATGACCAACCCCCTAGGAGCCCCGGACAATAACCCCAGGATTTAAAACCCCAACAAACAGCAGTCAACAATGCCATTAAGCCATAGTATTTCTAAAGGAAATACCAAAGGGCCCGACCATGACCACCACTGCGAGCATTGTCGTTAGCAGGACGACCTAGCAACACTTCAATCCAGCAAAGCAGCACCACAACGACAATGCCCGCAGTCTATAAAAAACAATATCCATCGACAAACAGAGGATGAATTACAAAACAAAGACAAAGCTGAAACGGTGAAACTAATACTTGCACCCATCAACACCAACAGGGAAGGAACTGATTACTTTGCAAGGTTCAGGTTGGCATTTCCATCCAGGAAGCAATCTGTATATCACCCTCACCACACTCCAATCCAATAAAGCAGCACCACAACAACGACGAACCATCCACGGTATTCAAAACAAAATACCTATCAGCAACCACAGAATGAATTACGAAACATAGGAGAAAACAAAAACAAAGAGACCAAAGCTTACACCCACAGACAAGGAAGAAACCAATAACCTTCTCATGTCCAGATTGATGTTTCTCTTGGGAGGCGATTAGTCCATGTCACGAAACTCATGGGGCACATTAAACTCAATGTCCAACAATATCCCCCCTCAACGCAAGTCAAGTGAGTTTCGAACCCTTGACTTGTTGCTCTAATACCATTTGTTGAACTCACAATTGTCGTTAGACCAAGACCCACAAGTATTAATCTTTGCCGCAATCGCTAGAGTTAGGATCTCAGAAGACAATTAGTCCATGTCACGAAACTCACGGGGAGCGTTGAACCCAATGTCCAACAATCTCCATAAGTGATCTTAACACGATCTTTATGAGTGAAGTCAAAGCTATAGGTATTTTTTTTAGTGATCTAAATTCCAATTTGAATTTGAATTTGATATTGTTTAAGCATTTTTTTATTTGTTTTTTGGAGTCGACATGTATTAAGTGTGATAGGCGTGACACATCTCATCCACTTGAGTTGTAGAAAGAGCCTCCCAGTGCAACAACCCCAATGACATTTGCATCAATGTCTACTCAAAGAGATGTTGCAAATTGGAAGATGCAAAACTAGCTCAAAACACAATATTTTTTTTTAAATCTCTAAAAGCCTTCATCCCCTGCCTTTGTCCAGGGAAACATACATTGATTGGATAGTTAATGGAGAGGGCAAGAAATGGTGAGATAAATGAGAAATTAAGCGCCAATAAAATCAATGCCCCCAAGAAGTCTCATTAAGGCAACATCAATGGAGGGAAATTAGGACTAGCTAATCTATGAATGCTTGGACATTGGTTGGATCAACACATATCCCAATTTGATCAATAAAAAAGTCCAAATATATGATTGAGGTATTACCAAAATCAATGCATCTTGCACTTAACCTACTTATGGGTCCAAAGCAACGCTAACACCAGGCACACATGCTATAGGTGCCCCTCCCATACTTTACTAAAATGATAATGTTATCCAAATATACCATAATGAAACATCCAATATGTGCATGAAAAATAGCATTAATGAGCCAAATTGAGGTAGTAGGGGCATTGGCAAGGTCAAACTGTATCACCAATCATTCATACAACCCAAACTTAGCCTTCCGAGTGCCATTGGAATCCATGTGATAGCCTATAGTCAAGTCCATCTTGGTAGAATATTTGTCACCTTTAAGGTGGTCCATCAAATCATCAATTCATGGTAATGGATAGAGAATTTTGGAAATGATCCTCTTGAGAGAAAAAAAATCTCTGACAAGGTGCCACTCATGCACTTCTTTCTTAGGAATAATGAAGTCACAAGGGCCAACAGGTGAATAACTAATTGGATATGGTCAAACTCAAGGATGGCCTGAATCTTACATTCAACTTGGGTAGCTTCAAGGGGAGATAATCGATATGTTGGGGTGTTAAGTCAATGGAATGTTGTATAGAGAAAATAAGAAGAAGCCCCTCATGTAGCGGCAAGACATAAAAAGGTCATCAAGTAAGGGTTAAATGTTGGGTGGAGGGGCTTGGGAATCATTATCTGGTTTAACAAGACAAAACACACAAAGAGAGGCATTTTTCTCAAGCTAACTTAGTAAACTATAACATTGCCAAAGAGGAGTGGGAAAGGAGGGACGGTAGAAAAGGTGAGCTCATAGTTTTTGGCATCTTTAATAAGTTTATAGGTGTTGTGATGATGCATTCATAGGTATTGCAATGAGCATCATATGTGGCATTATGTTGATCTTGTATCCCCAAAATTAAATTAGAGTAATCAAGGGTTATCACATCACACTCAACTATGTCATGAAAATAGCCAATAACAAAGGTGATGACACATTTTTTTGCCTACCAGTAAACAAGGCCCTTCATTTTCAACCTAACCAAGGTGATAAGGGGATCGAACCGTGTCATGTAAATAGCCAATAACAAAGGTGATGACACATGTTTACCAGTAAACAAGGTCCTTCATTTTCAACCCAGACAGGGTGATAAGGGGATGGATGGGTTGTGGTGGGAAGTTGGAAAGAGGTGACGAAGGCATGGGAAATGGCATTCTTCTTACCACCATTATCAAAGAGCAAAGTGGCAATTTGATCTTTCATCAGCAACACGGGAGTTATCATGAGACACCAAGATTAGTGTGGGCTTAGGAGAAGTAGGGTTCAAAGGGGAGATGACATTAGAATCAGGATAGGGATGAGGGGATGAGGGTGGTTCAGATTTTGGTGGAGATTGTTGAGACACCAAGATTAGTGTGGGCTTAGGAGAGGTAGGGTTCAAAAGGGAGATGACATTAGAATCAGGATAGGGATCAAGGGATGAGGGTGGTTCATATTTTGGTGGAGATTGTTGGTCTGCATACAAGGTTTTAGTGGTGGCATGTTGTTGAGGCACTCGACATTGTACAACAGAATGACACTAGGTCTTATGGTAGTGACAGTACTAACTAGAACAGGAGGATTGGGAAAAACTGGAAGACGGAGGAGGGGCATGTAGAGGGGTGGGAGGATAAGGAGTATTTGATCCGAAATGGATCCGAAAATCTCTCATTTTTAAACTATATATATATTATTTTTGAAAAGTTTGAATTTAATGTCGAAAAGCCAAAGCCATGGAAGATGAAATCAAACATTTTAATAGTTGGCCTTGCAAGATGAAAAATATCAGAGGAGGAGAAGAGATGGAAAGCAAAAGGCGCTTAGGAAGAAGAATGGCAGTAGCAGAAAAATGAAGACTTTGGAAGAAGAAACCTGCTTGAAGATGGGAGGACGAAGGAGAAACTAAACTTGTCCATGCATGAGTTATGGTTGCCACTGAGCCATAACAATTTGTAAGGAATTGCCAATGAGTAAAAATGCACCAAATTCTTTGTTGAAAGTACAGAACTCACTTTTTGTAACAATTTCTTGAGCGTAATAAAATCCCATCATTTGTTGGTTTTCCCATATGAAATTCTAGAATAATTTAGTGCCCATGATGTGTTTCAATCGTTATGAGATTAAATTTTTACATGCTTGATTCTACTCTGGTTTAAATCTTATTTGGACATTATGGAAGCCACAAGAACTCCCCAATCTGTTCGGGCATTCACTCTTCAATTCGTTTTGTCTCCAGCATTAAAAATTTTCAAGCGTTGGATTGTCGTGTATCAAACACAGCGTTCACCCCCCAATGTTTTGTTTTCCAGCACAACACTCGTTGCTTGATCGTTGTAGTCTTCACCAACTACAACACTACTCTCTATTGAATTCATGGCTAGCTGGAGAATGCATGCCAATACATTGATCTCAGTCATGCATGCTGGAATTGGTTGTTACAATGCCAATTCGAATTCCTTGAATTCGTTTGCTCTGATGTTTTAATGGTCCAAGCTATTATACGCTTCGTACAGCTATTTTCTCAAAGCCTGGGTGCATTTCAGATTCCTAGAGCTATACAACAATACCATTACAAATTTGGGTTCTTAGTTGGGTTTACCCGGTTGGTTAATAGTTGGTTTGATTAACCTTTGTGGAAATCACATCCCACGGACCCAACCTGCAATATAGTCATTGTGTGGTTTACAGGCTAGTGCTGATGTAATTTCCCTCAAGGTCGTCTTCAATGGGCAAGCTTATAATTCAAGTGTTGAATCCTGTACATTCAAGAAACAGAGGTTAATTTCAGCATTGACAGTGTGTATACAATGCTGGAATATTGTAATTACAGCATAATGCACTTGTATATGTGGTTGAGCATTGGTCTTGGCAATGGAAGTAAGTAACCTAAGCTAGAAAACCCAAATTTGAACAAGGTAAATGAATGGAAGTGCTATGGTTGCAAGAATGTTGTCTAGGCACATTTGATTTAGAGAGTAAAGGCACATTTGATTTAGAGAGTAAAGCTCTAGCTTTTATTTTTTACAAACAACAATTAAGAAAGCAAGAACTCATCCTAATGGTGAATGCAAAGATAGAGAGTAGTGTTCAAGCAAGGACAGAGAGGAGATACTAAGCCAATTTGCAAGGACAGAGAGGAGATACTAAGCCAATTTGATACTAAGCATTCACCAAATTTGATACTAAGACATTAGGTACGATATCCTAGTAATGTCTATTTGGAAAACACATCTCACAAGAATGAAATAGATTTCTCACCAAAGAGGCATTATCAAAGAGATTAACATATTAACTACATCTAAATATGAACTACATAACATATTAACTACATTTAAATATTATTTTTTCTATATGCTCATATCCACAAAGTTTCGAATCGATGACCTTACTCAAAGAATGCTTTAACAGTATACCCAATCACTGCTTATTCTAGGTCCCATTGTAGCACCATTGAGCCCCATTATAGCACCATTGGGTTCTCCTAAAACATAAGTATTCACACTATATATCTTAGTTCTTAGATTCACAAATAGAGAAATTTACAAAATTTAAAACCAAATCGCCTCGTGACAAGCACTTCACAACCCAAGTTACTGTTGAAGTAGCAAGTTGTCACCACAAAGATCTAGTTGTACTTGTACGTAATGTATAGACACAATTTAAAATGGTTAGGTTGCAGAAAAGGAAGAATCTTGCATACAATCACCCATCATTCATGCAATTTTTGCTTGGGAAAACATGCGATTGCCTTAAATATTATTATTAAATGGTGCTTCCTACTAACACAACCTAAAATCTTTGAGTACTGAAATTGTTTCCCAGAAATAAATACCTCACTTACAAATTCACCTAAATAAGAATAAAGAATCAAGTCACTGATTAGCCTTAAAGCTTCGGATCCTGAAATTGCTCCGAAGAAATAAATACATCAACCTTCAAGCTTCGATCCTGAAATTGCTGCCAAGAAATAAATACATCACTTACAAATTCACCTAAATAAGAATAAAGAATCAACTTATCCACATGTAGAAGAAATATAGAGAGCCAAACCTATGGCCGTGTCTTACAAATACATTCATGAATGAGAACCGAGCAAAACTGTCACGATGTCCTTTAAAAAATCTTCCCTCAACCTCAAAATCCTAAAATATGGCTACTAATGAATATAGGCGGGAAAATTATATGACAAAGCATCGATGGTAATATAGAACTATTTAGATGAAGTGCCCATCCTGTGTTCCTCCTTCTTTTGTTTGAATGTAGCAACCAAGTCATCATAATCGGGGAGTTTTGGATGGACGTGTGTTGTGAGAGGAGAACGACCATAAGAAGGGGATTTTGTCAAGGCATTAGGCTGCAAGGAATTGGATCGAATTGCCAACCTCACTGGAGAAGCTTTTGAGCGTTCTGGAGGCAGAGACATGACCCTTTCCCATGTACATGGAGCTTTTGGTGGTGCTCTTTGAGAAGGTCCCATGGAAGGTGAAGCCGGGCTAGAAGGTTTAGCATGAGAAAGGAATTTTGAAGATGAAGCAGATTGAGTAGATGGTGAATGCGGTGGTCTCGATGTTGTTCGAGGAACAGCATCAGCAATAGAACTGGCAGAAGTATCAACGGTGGATGCAAGATCAAAATTTTTCTTAATAAACTGCATTTTCTGAGGCATGACAGAGTCAGAAATTGTGTTCATGCAGACTGACTTTGTACGTAGAGAATGATTGACATATTCAACATGAGTAGGTGCGGCTGGGGGATTCCTACTCATGGATTGCTTTGCATCTCGAATGTGACATGCCACATCAAGTGAATTTTGCATTTCTTCATCCCTGGCCAAATCACTTACAGCATCCCTTTCCCTTAGCTTTCTTGCATACGCATGCTGTTTGGTTTGTACATGAGAAAAATCAGCTTTAGGAATCGCGTGCCTTCCACTTATTAACTGGTCATCTTCATTATCTTCCATGTAACACCTCATACTACGCTGCCACAGAACCTTCTCAGCGCTGTCAGTGTCCAATACAGAAACCCTAGGAGTATGAATTTTTTCAGCAGGCAATCTGTCAAAACTATAACCTTCGGATTCCAGTTCTTTGCGGGTTTTTTCTAACAACTTAATGCTTCTTCTGCGTTGCCTGTATTCGTAAGTGCTACCATCGAAATCTCTTCTAACTGATTCAAAGTTTCTTACTTGTTTTTCTTTTCTAAAATCTACTGTGTTGTCAGACAGTCGGGAATACTGGTCTTCCAAGTCCGAACTGTCTATGTCCGAGCTCTCCCTTTTTATGTTGTACTGCTGAAATTGCTGCTCCATATGTAAACCATCATTGTCAAGATGACAAAGGCTCTTTTTTGATGAAGGCCTATTCCGACAATGTAATGTACCACTGAAACAAGATGGTCTGTGCTTGAAAACTTTTGGGCTTGATTTTGTGGCTTCCTCAATCCGTTGTGGTAGTTTATAAGATGCCCCATCGATAGAACTGATAATGTAAGCTTTTTCATTTGGATAAAAACCTTGTTCACTATAATTGCATGTCTCATGAAGTTTTTCCTCATCTTTCAGTGGATGGAAATCATTAGTTTCTTCCTTAGACCTCAGCTTTCCAGAATTGCCATTTTCGTTGTTATATACCTTGCTAGTATCTTGCCTTGTTGCCTCGAATGAGTCCTGCTCTTGTCCATTGTTACCTGTTTTAACAGTTTCCCTACTGAGCAGTTTTACATGTATTGGGGATGGAGAATCTTTTTCTGGATTGATGCATTCAGAAACAATGGAAGATTCATCGCCTGTGTTTGACTCAACATAACAATCTAGCATGTCACATGACATCCGGCGTTCATTTTGTGATAATGGCCTGTCTCTGTATGCAGACAACTGTGGTGTCACCTGATTATGGGTATTGTGAATTGAACGCCTCCTCAGATTAACACCATCCTGCACATTAGCAAATTGCTCATTGTAACGATCCCTCGCTGTATTCTTGTTTCTTGAAGAGACAGTGGCAAAAGGATCTGCCCTCTTGACCATGGGAAAGATGCCATCAGCACCATCATTGTGATTAACATCATACAAACTGTTCATACCTATGGGATATTGACTAGGCACTGACGGTCTTCTCCTTGATTTTGACCGGACTTTTTTTCCTGTTCTCGATGAATACTGATGTTCTGATATGTGTTCCTTTCTAGAACTGGCATCGACTCCATTATCATCTTCGAAATGACATTCTTTACCTCTAGCATTCCACCCCTCAACATGTTCATTGATCATTCCATGCTCATAAAGTTCAATGAAGTTTTCACAGTTAGCTTCTATGTAAGTAGGTTTTTGACTGCGCTCACGCCTCTTTGACTCAATATTCATGTTGGATGTAGCTGCTAGCTTAGTAGATCCAGTAGCAGATGCAGAAGGATCGTTATTGCTCACATAATGGCGTATATCATCAACACCAGCAACATCACAAGATTCGAAAGAAGTAACCTCCATGAATTTGTCCATGTTTGATCTTTGGCTAAAATTCTTGTCTCTACTTTGTAAAGCAATTGCACATGGTAACGATTTCTGCTTTTCCACACCCAAAGTCCCGCCATTCTGCTCTGGGACGATTAAAATTTCTTTGATACTACTAGAAATATCTGGAATATCTCTGTCAAATGTTCTCTCTTCAGGTCCAGCATTCTCTGTCAATGTCTCATCATTTTGTTCGTTGGATAACTCAACTTCCTGATTCTCCACATCTAATGCATGCAAAGATGGTTGACGAACTGAATCAACACCTTCCTCGCAAGATTTAAAATTCTTCGGCCCTCTGCTTTTCGTCTGCATGCACACGAAGTGATTCAGCAGTCACATCAAATCAAAACTCTAGAGCAATACGAGCAGGCATAAAAATAAATAAAGCGGAAGATTCAAAGAAATGGTGGGATTGGCATCTCTGATCTGCCGATACCAAAGAATCTTCCGTAGGCTTGCATAGCTCTGCCTCGATTGATGAGTCCCAATGGAGATCGAACTCCCCTGCTATTTCTTTCATTAAGTTCAACTTTGAATTGCGTGTTGGAGATCCAACTGACAGTTTCTCAATAATCTGCAGAGCAAAAGAAACCATTGTTTCAACAAAACATTATCACATGGGAAAAAACAACCTTATAAAACATTGCAAACAAAAACCCTGTCACAAAATTGTAAAACTGAAATCGTTGTTTGGGGGCACCTGTTTGTTTACAGCAGAACCAGGAAGTAGTTCCACTGAGGCAGATGCAAATTCAAGTCCATATCTCTTAACAAAATAGCCGCGTAAGAGCTGTAACTCTGGTAAATCGCCACACCTTGCAGCAGCAAAGATCAGGCTTGACAGTGCTTCATTAATATCCTGAGGACGATCCCTGAAAATTTCAACATTAATCAGAGCCCTCGGAGACATGTTATGTCTAAAATCTCTACTTCCATCATCATTATTAAGAAAATAAAGCCCGGTGAGTCAATAACTTACTGCCTGACCAATTTGAGAATGAACCCACACACATGTATACATACAGACATACACAAATGTATACAGAAACATATATAATTTTATGGCATGTCTAAAATTTCTACTTCCATCATCATTATTAAGAAATACAGCCTGGTTAGTGTCAATAACTTAATAACTTGGCACCTGGGTCTTAAGACCCAAATTGGAAGCATTGGACATCTCTCACTGGGCTCTGCAGAACGCAGGAGGTGGCCTCGCAGTTTATTCAACTTCAGGTTCAGCACATTCACAGGGAATATAATGAAGAGGCGGACTTATTACTTAAGAAGGGTTTGCATAATATTGAGAGCACTCTTCATTTTCAGGAATACATCGAAGGAATGTGTCATGGTTGGAACTGAACTATTTTATTAATTTTGGGTATCGAAGGGATGTGTCATGGTTGGAACTGAACTGTTTTATTAATTTTGGGTATCGAAGGGTGTGTCATGGTTGGAACTGAACTATTTTACTAATTTGGGGTCTTCTGTAGGATCTTATCTGTATTTTGGGATATTCTTGTTGTTTTTTTTGAATGATTTTACTAATTGGGTTTTTTTTAAAGATCTTATCTGTATTTTGGGATATCCTTCTTGTTTTTCTTGAGTGCCATGTAAAGTTATTGATAGAGAGTTTTTATTCCTTTTTGGTATTAGTTGGCAATGTTTTTTATCCAGTTAGGAATTTTTATTTTGATAACTTTCTGCTATATTTCTCTGTATTTGCATTGTCCTAATTTGCTAGTGAATTTTTGCTGACTTTATCACCCCTTACTTAAAAAATGATTATAGAGTTGGACATTTGATTGTAAACATTGCTTTTCTTTAATTCACAACTGAATAACAAGAAAAAACAGATTTTTTTAAATAAAAAGAACTTACTGCTGGGCAAATTTGAGAATGAACCCCACACACTTATACATACAGACATACAAAGGTATACAGAAACATTTATAGATAAGCATATAATCGAGGGCTATATATAAAAGAGAGTAAAAACGTTAGGTAGAAAAGATTTGTAATCTCTGCTTGTTTTTTTCTATTATCTTTTTCACCTGGTAAAGCTTAGGGCTCAACATTCTCAATGTGACAAGGAAGTTGGAAGGTCAACCTGCTGCTTATGAACTTTCACTACGTGGTCCCGGTAACACGTCAAATAATTATACAAGTTAGTTTTAACTTATCTAAGTCACTATATGACTTAATCTTCATTAGTCACGAAGAAGAATGGTGTGGCAATGCATTGTCATCTTTTTTTTTTCATTGTTGTTCTTTCTTCTAATGAGAAAGGCAATTTTACCCTGTCTTTTTGCCTTCACAAAAGCGGTCTTGAAGTTTGTGACCTTTTCCTCTGTATTATCGAAACCTAGGCCTTGTCTTTTTGCCTTGACAAAAGCGGTCTTGAAGTTTGTGACCTTTTCCTCTGTATTATCGAAACCTAGGCCTTCATTGCTTAGCTCTTTTCTCAACTACAATGGGGCTTACGATGACTTGTCTCCTCTTCATCCCTTGTCCACTGTAACCCATCTACCATAATAGGTTGAAACCAATGCCTTTTCTATGCTTCTCAAATTCACTGACAGATTCTTGAGAAGGACCTGAACAAAAATGAACTTACCATGCTAGTCTCAATCATGGTGTTGACTTTGACAATGGCAATAGAAGGTGGCCTTACTTCTCAATGTTCTTAATAATTGTTTGTAACTTTGCCAACGTTTCATCTTTCTCTGTCAACTTTTACTTCAACTGAGTCATCTAAGTGAGCCTATCTTCCTACCCGCTATCAATCTGGATGAAATTCTCCCACAATTGCAGTAGCTGAACTCTACTTTTGTCCCAATCTACCATTACCACACTAAGGGAACGTTGGTGTTGATCCAATCAACTCTTGAGCAATGGCAATAATTTTGTAGACGTCAAAAAATTCCTCTCCGTCTCTTCCATCCTCTATTATACATCTGGACCTTCTCCTTCAAGTTCCTATTCTCTTCTTGAAGTTGAGCATTGGATTGCAAGTTCCTATTCTCTTCTCGAAGTTGAGCATTGGATTGCAGCTCTGCAAAGTTTTGGTGGTTGCATCACAATCAAGGATTCAACTACTTTGATACCTTATGATTAGTAAATGAAGGACTTATTCCCACTCGCTTCACCAACATAAATCCTTTATGGAATTTACTTCTAGTCTCTGCTCTTAGTCTTGTATTGAGATCTCTATCCTTTTGATGGTTAGAAGGCCTCTATTGATAGTTAGAAGACCACTATAAATTCCCCAATGACTCGAGCAACAGTAAATAGAACTGTAGTCAATAAATAACCCGACAATTGGGAAATAACATTGTAGATGACGCCACCCATAATCTGTGTCGAACCTTTAGTGCAATTTTGGGCTGGTATTTGTGTTTACACAGTGCTTAGGTGCATTAGTATTGGACCATGGTTTCCTAAGAGCTGCCCTTCTAGGCTTTATATAGCCACAAGACGAGACCCAAGGAATCAAATTCAAATTTAATGTGTTGAAAGTGAGATGTTGAAAATATTTTATAAAATAAAATATTGTGAGATGGCTCATAAGTTTATTCAGTCAATACTATATATATCTTAAAACACTATATATATATCTTAAAAAATAATTGAGTTCAATGTCATGGGGAAGTAAAACAAAGTCCATAAAGCCAATGCTTTGAACTTGGGACTGCCCGCTCAGTTATTACTTGACAAGATGTCAAACAAAGGAAGGAATATGGAATTAAAAACTTGTCTCAATCCAGTGGCATATGCGCATCATAGACTACCACCAAATGTACAGCTCTCCAGCTATCAGCGGCCAAGCAAGAGAAACGCGTTGGCAGCAAGTTGCACGACATTCCAACGAAGAGGGCCAGTAATGTGTGTCCAGCCCGGATGGTCCAAATTCAAAATAAGAACGCCCAAAAAAAACATGAATTGACCAATGACAAACTATGAATGCATACGGCCCAGGAGTGAACCCACGCAGTGCGCACCCAGCAAAGAGACAAATGGACCAATTGCACATACGTACGGCTCGCACGCCGAGCAAATGATGTAAACCAATTGCTGGTGATGAATGAGCCAACCAGGTCTGGAATTTGAGGTTCTACAGGACGTATTTTGAAAATTTAAATGTAAGTGAAACTTAATTTTAAATGTCACGGGTCAGTGTCTACTTGTATAAAAATAATGAAAACCGTCAAATTGATTTCCAATCATGTATATTGCTTGTTATAATTGCTAGTATCTGCAAGGCTGTAAGCATGGCACTTGGCATCACTGTGATAGTTTAGGTGAAACTTGAATTTAGTTTAAGTTAATGCCACATCGAATGATTTTAATGATTGTTTTTCTACTTTTAAACTGGGTTTTATATTTGGGTAACATTAAACCAAATTCATTTTATTGGGAAGCTAGAAAAGTTACAAAATTACTTAGCCTAGTCTTAAAATATATAATGGAGTTCCATGGTATTTACTTAGTTTGAGAGTGAACAACTTCACTGGAATTCACAAATTAAAAAAATTTTAAAAATTGGTGACAACTGAAGGATTCTAGAAAACTATATTGGCATTCCCATGCAATCAGTTTGGTGGAGAGGATCAAGGTGATAATCAACACTCCAGAAGTGATTTGCACTTGTTTTAAAGCAGAGTTTCTCATATTATTTGACAAGGTCAGTATTTTAATTGAAAAATTGTTGAATTAAAATTTTATATTAAATTTAAACAAATTTGATATTTATAATTTATTATAAAACGTCAAGTGAAAGGCATAAAAAATACAAGACCCTCATAAAATTTCAATTTGACAGGCAATATAAATTTGAAATTCCAAGCTTGAAGCCAACACCCCCAACAAAGATGAGGTACAGTCCAAGGAAAAGTTATACGCCAAGCAAAGGAAGAAATTCGCCCAGCATTCATGTGCTCTTAAAAATCCCAATTGGAAATTCAATACGAAAGTGCAACGATAACGACCCTAAGATGATAGCCACTAACCACAATGGCATGACAATCCATGAGTAACTATCAACCAAAGGTAATCAATACATCACACACCCCACATCACATAAAGCACCTTTAAATATGGTGTAAACACTTTCCCAAGCACATTTGATGAAATAATGAACTTTTTTGCTTAACCTATATGGCTTCATATGCGCAATCAAAAGTTCTATACATTCTAACGTTAAAAACAATCTTTCCCAATGTAAATAAAATGATATATTTTGGAAGCATATATGGACTTACAAGATGATTGGTTATGAAGTTTAGTGTTTAGAAATAATGTATAGATTAATAAAATCAAGGATTCTTTTTTGAAATTGCGATAGAAGAAAAATATACGATTGTCATGTATGTGCAATTAAAGTGTTTCACAACACACCTTTATATTTGTAGGCATTATAGCTTGGAGTTGCACTGATCATGAGGTCATAGCTTGTGACATAACTCATCAAGTCATTAAGAAGCAATTACATGACTACATTAAGAAGCAATTACATAATTAAGCATGATAATTAATATGGGCATGATTTACAAGTGTTGTTGCAATAGAGTGGTCAATATTTAAACAAAAATAAACTACCAATGTTTAAGTTCATTAAGTATGATTACCATCCTTGTGTTTTTAGGGTTCTATATGCACCTTGACTTTTGTATTAAATCTTGAACTTCTGAAAATCAAGTGTATAACAAAAAAATCATACTTGTGTCTGCGAATGTAAGAAAGTCGCTCAAGAATGCACTCGCAAAAATGCTCAACCATATCATATCCATGGAGAAGATTTTGTTCCTTGAACACCAAGTCAATCTGCAAAACAAAATGAAAAAAAATAATTGGCTATTAATAATTATAGTCAACAATAAATTGGCAATTAGTAAGTATAGTCATGGCATAAACTAGCTAAAATTGCTTGTAATTTAATGTTTTGAAGCATTTAGTTTACACTTCCATTTTTCCTATGGTAAGATAATTTAAAACCATATATGAAAATACCAACAAATTGACAATGATAAGAAATTGGAACCGTGTAAGAAATCAAACACCTATGAACCAAGTGATTTTTTGGCTCATCAATGCATCGCAAAAAGTGCCATGACAAGAGTAAAATAGGAAACTAATGTCTAGAGTTACACCATGGAAAGGTTACATGAGCTGAAGGAAAAAGTATAGTGACGTAGTCCGTTGAGGCGACCGTCTCACGCTAGAAAACATGATCTTTCAATGGAAAATGTGGCATAACTTTACAATTTAAAATATGTGATCAAGGGAGTTAATCATTATATCTTAATGTGCAACTATATGCAAGGAGAAACAAAGAATATCAAGCCATTTGTATTAAGGGGATTGAGAATCATCCATCCATAATACAACAATAATAGATAAGATAATTTTACTCATGTCCAACACATGATTATAAAAAATAGGTTTATGGGATTGTTAAGTACAATGTAGAAAACATGAGTAACAAGAGGATTCTTATAAAACAAAAGCAATATAGAGAAAGTAAAGTATGAGTCTCTAGTTAAAACTTGAGAAACCCTAGACCAGTGAGTGTTATTAACTGGGGCAAGTATGTCATGATCCACTAAATCCATCTGTTTGTATGTCATGATCCACTAAATCCATCTCTCCAAACATCCAAGGCCAAATGAAGGAAACTCACTATAGAATGTTGTTGTGAAGAAGAGCAGCAAGAAGATCTAGGCCACACATTGAACTCTTGTGTGAAAAGGGTGTTCTCGACCTATTGTAATGGATTTAGTCTAAAAATGACACTATAGACTAAAAGACAATGATTTCAAAGGTGTGGACAAGACAACAAGAATGCAAAAGCTCCTTGGTTGGCCACATGATTTGGACTATATAAACAATTTGGTATAGCAATGGAACCCACTGGTTGACCTCATAATTGATTTGAGAGCAAAGTGCTAGCTCTTAAAAGTGCTTACACCTCACCAATATTTTCCTTAGTATGAGAAATTAAATGGGAATTGTTCCACTTTCTGAGCAAACATTTTAAGATGTCCACTTTTCATTGTTTCTCTACTCCCACTTATCACAAAGATCATAGTGGGCATCAAGTCAAACAAATGCATTCTTTTTATATATTACAAAAACATATTTAGTGAAAAGCAGGGAATTAGAGGCTACATTTTTAGGATTCCTTTTGTCCTTATAGGCTACAACAACATTAATGACGACAATACATTTCGCGTGTCCCAAACTTTTTGCTTCGTCTTGCACCAAAACAAAAGTTAACGATGTGAAGATTATAAGTTTTCGCTACCATAAAGTTGCCAACCTGTTATCTAGTGCCTAAGTGCAATAAGAAAACACCATGATCTTTAGATAATAGAAAATCATTAATTGCCAAAAAGGTTGTCCCACAACCTTCCTTTACTGCGTTGCAGGAGAGGTGGCAGTTTGCCCCAAGAAAAATGAATTGTTGCACAAGCTCCGGTTGAGAGCGTCAATTTGGTTAGTTCGCTCGCATGATAAAGACAAAACTTTACAGTGTTTTGTATGAAATAAACAAATAAGGCTACATTATAATTCTAATTTATTGCGTGCAAGTCATTGAACTGCTTTTTGAACTTTGCACCAGTGCTAGGCGATGAGTTCAAGACAACCATTTCTAAACAATCAACATAATGAAAACTAAAATTTTCCTCCGCAATGCCACACACGACAAATTTAACATGGTGTTTAAGTAGTTGGGCTGGTTGGGAGAAAACAGAGCATAAGATTATATCATTATCGAACAAGAAGCACAAATAAACACGCAACATTGAGAAACGTAGCAACGTATACTTAATGAATGTGGTTTAGACCCCTCGAAGATAGAAAAGGAAGACCGTCGACGACGGATTTTATTCTGGGGGAGTACACGCACACCTAAAAAGAAATTTGAGAAAGAAATGCCACGATAGACATTTTTGAACTCCGAGATGGATAATTACTACTCAACACTTGTAAACATTTCGACAGCAACTGGGAACACCTTGCCATCGTTTCCAAGTAATCATTAACGCCTCTTGAAGGATTTTAATGAGCTCTTTTAGTTGTTAAGGTAGTTGGCAGAAGACAGATTATAAGATTATGATATCCAACAATATCGCTACGAAGCATGTAGAAGCACAAATAAACACTTCACACAGTGAAACGTGACAACGTCAAATTAATGGGTAGTTCACTCCAGGATAAACAAAGGAAGGTTGTGGACCACTAGAATAACATTTTATTACAGGGTACACGCAAATAAAAGCTATAAAAATAAATTCGAGAAAGAAACCCCACGATGGACATTTTTGACACTCGAGATCAATAATTATTAAACATTTTGTAGAAGCACAAATAAACACTTCACACAGTGAAACGTGACAACGTCAAATTAATGGGTAGTTCACTCCAGGATAAACAAAGGAAGGTTGTGGACCACTCCAATAATATTTATTACAGGGTACACGCAAATAAAAGCTATAAAAATAAATTCGAGAAAGAAACCCCACGATGGACATTTTTGACACTCGAGATCAATAATTATTAAACATTTAGTAAACATTTTTTCGAGAGGGGGTCTGGTTTACTTCGCCATCCTGTTAACTATGCATAAAAATGGGCTGTAATTTTTTTATAAAAACAGCAGAAATATTACAAATTGCGTGCGGCTGAAAAACTCTGGAACCGACGATCAATGACAAGCTAGGTTAACTGCTCTATAATAATAAAAAGGCTGTCTACCACTCGGCGGAAGGTTGGATTCCAAGCAGTACACTCACATTAAAGCAATAAACCACTCCACAGCGGACATTTTGGAGTTTCAAAAACACTAATTGCCTCATGGAACACCTGGAAACAATGACATTCCTTCCATTCCATTATCTAAGGGCGATTGATGAATTTGAATTAGAACATTCTTTGTAAAAGAATTAGGCTATTTCAAAGTAAATTGAATAGACATTTTATAAAATTAAATAACAAAATAGAAAGAAAAATGTCTTAAACAACTTAAGGATGTCAGAAGCTGGCCATTGATGAAATCGATGATTAGAAGAAGATTATGACCACCAAGTCTCAATTCTTAGGGATTACAAAAGAGAAATTTAAAGAGTGGTTGATATTTTTGAGAATCGAGAGCATTAAATGCATACAGGCCACGTGTAAACCACATTTCGACTAAAGTGCCTGCACGCCTTGCGCAAAACTTCAAAGTCATTGTTAAGGCCTTCTCAGCGATTTGAGATAGGGTTCTCTATGAAATTAATAATCTAAGCACTTGGTCGCATGAACAGTTGAAGTAGAGTAGAGCCCAAAGCTCTTTTAACGAAACGATCAATTTCAATTCGATTAATGCTGCAGAAAATTGGCTTGGGCGTAAATACTTTTTTCTTAAGATCCAGAGGAGATTTTTTTTTTTGAAATAAGAAAATAGAAAGGACAAAAATCCTGAGCAGCTTAAAGAACTCTAAAGCTAGCAGTTGATGATAATATATTGACTGTTATTGGTTCAATTCCAACCAAGCACACTCCCATAGAAGCAGTAAATGGAAATTTCGAGAAAATATCGAAATTATCTACAGTTTTGACACTGAAGAACAATAAAGTACTAATCTACCTTTGTAAACAATATTTTGTTGAGCTACCTTTGTAAACACTATTTTGTTGAGCCTCTATAAGCTTCGGGCATCATTTCCAAGTAATTATTAAAACACATCTGGTATTCGCGCATTATCTGTGAATTTAATTAATCTAAGCACTCGATTGAAAGAAGACTCCAGTAACTAAATAAAGAATCATAATTACATTATACAAAAAATGACAGTAAATAAATCTTTAAATTCAGAAGACATCTTACAGAAGAAGAAAAAACAGCAAGGAAAAATTACTGACGCGGTTGAAAGAACTCTGAAGCCCGCCTTTGATTAAAAGTTGAGCGACATCGTTCTTCAGCTGTTTAATGAGGATTTCTCTCTTATTACGCAGCAATTTCACTCGGTCTATCACGGTCTTCAGCAAAGCCTTGCTGCATGCATCGTTCAACCGATCAGAATCTCTTCAGCACAAAACCTAAATTACTTAAAGATCGTTCAGTCATAACTAAACAATACCGCAATTACCATTTTGAGGCCTTGCCCCAGCCGAACAAACTCTCCAACATGGCGAATGCACTGCAATATCGCACCCGCAGAAAACATACAAGGTCCCGAGATCGACCCGGTTAAACAAACATTTTTCTCAGGGCGGATCCTTGCAGGGCTTCCGCTCAAGTGTACCATACTTCATTTGAACCTTTATAATTCCCGTAGTACGATTAAATAAATTATAAATCTGCGAAATGCTGAGTAAAGTGTAGAACAAGGCAAAGCTTGCATTTGCATGGCGACTTTTGAGCTAATTTAGCAAGCAACCCAATGAACTTCCGGCAATTTGTGAGCATCCAAAAAAATAATAATATTTATTTTGAAAACGAAAAAACAAGTTTACTGGCAGGGGCTTCGATCTTCCATCTCTGCTCTTCAAAAGACACCATACTCAACAATCCACGCCATATTTTGTTATGAACGCCATTATTATGATCACGCTTCCCCGCCCTCAGACTCAACTCCAAGTCAGATGCACTCCATTCCCTTCTCTTTGTTTCAGTCTTCCCGTCGGCTTTTTTACCTGCAAAACCAGCCTTTTACAACCCGCTATTTAAGGGTAGATACCCAAGACCGCCCTTCCAGGTTTTACGGCGGTTACCTTTAGACGCTTGACACCCGCTATTTAAGTGGGGCTTTTTATCCATTTACTCTAATTTGGTCAAATGTGGCCCCGAGTTCTTCGAGGAGGGGTCGTACGTGCCTCCAGTTTTATCTAGGATAACTTTATTGGCACACAACCGGCTTCCACTTAAAACATTTGCGCGCTTTTCGCGAAAATAAAAATAGGACGGCTAGTTTAGCTGTGAGTTTGAAAAGTAAGAGAATATCTAGTTTAGTAGTGCTTTCGAAGGGCAAATAGAACAGCTAGTTTAGAGGTGCTTTATTTTGTCGATAAAGAAAAAAGGACTAAATTTCGTTATCCTGATTGAAGAGAGGGCCCACTCAATCTCTATCATTGGCTTCTTTTCTCTGGTTAAAGCCGGGTGTTATGTCGTTGGTTGTTGTGTCGGGTGGTCCTTTGAGTGGTAGATTGGGGTTTTGGTTTAGGTTGTGTTCGAACGGTAGAGTTGGGGTTGGTTTGAGTTAGCCATGAATTTTTATATGATTTTATTTTATTTTAAATATTCCATTTTATGAAATAGTTTTGTGGGTAAAAGGGCCAAGTAACCCAAATGTGTTTATGGACCCAATGGTTGATTTATTTTTTACGAAAGTTTAGTTTAATGTTTCAAAGTTGAATGGTTTTGGTGATTTATGTGGGTAAAAGGGCCAAGTAACCCAAATGTGTTTATGGACCCAATGGTTGATTTATTTTTTACTAAAGTTTAGTTTAATGTTTCAAAGTTGAATGGTTTTGGTGATTTTTCCCAAAAGCATAGGAATTATCTAAATTATTGGTCAAGGTGGGGTTGAGTCATTGTTGACTTAGAGGAATCATTTGAGGAAAATGGGAAGATGAGCATGGTAGGGGATAGGGGTTTTTAACATTTATGTGAAGTATTTTGGTATTTAAAATTGGAAAAGTTTATGGTTAAATAGTTTGGAGTTTGGAGTTTCAACATTGGGCACAAGAGAGAGGGTAGAATTGGTTTTTCTTTTAGCAGGTTGATCTAGATCTTGAACAGGAGCTGCAAAGCTTTGTTCTTTGTAGAAATCTTGAATCGGGAGCTGCAGAGATTTATCTTTTACTCAGAAACGACATCGTTGTTAAGGTTGCATGTGTGTTTTTCAAGAACCCGAGTTTGAGTCAGAGATTTGAGAACCGTGGCAGCAGGAGGGGATCCTTCCCCTCCCCCTGAGCTTGATGCCTTCAGGGGATTGGTGGCAGCAAGCAAAAAGAGGAAACTTAGTCCGAATCAACAGAAGTTTGTCAAGAAATTAGACAATATACCATCGGTGGATTTACTTGCAAAACGCCCTTGCCAGACAACTATGAATATTGCAGATCGAGGTCTTATTTGTCAGTTTACATGTCTTTGGCCATCCCCCAAGGCAATTGATGGATGGGTTCATAGGAATTGGAAGCCCCTTATCTCGGAAGGCATGCGTAGTCATCTGGTAGGTAAGGGATACTATGTATTCCTTTTTGAAAACTCAGAAGATAGAGATTTAATTTTTCGAAAAGGTCCATACTTCATACGCCCTCAAGGGTTGTACTTGAATAAGCGGATGGTAGATTTTGATCCGAGCCAAGATGTGCCTTCAGCAGTTCCTGTTTGGGTTAGACTCCTGCATCTTCCTCTTCACTACTGGAACCCAGAGTCTTTAGAAGCCATAGGAAACAAATTGGGGAAGTACATAGATAGGGTTGAAAGAAGAGACCAATATTCTTGTGCTAGAATATGTGTAGAGGTCGATCTGGAGGTAGGGCTCCCTGAAGCGATTAAATTGACAGTAGCATACTGGTCACATGTGCAGGAGCTCGATTATGAGAAATTTCCATTTAAATGCAGGCATTGTCATGAATATGGTCACTTTGCTAGAACATGTAAGAAGAAAGCAGAAGAGGAAGCTCACAAATAGAAGGGAGAACAATGGACTCAAGCCCAAAAAAACAGCAAAGAAAAGCAGGTGAATAGATCAAAAGGAAAAAGAGGAGAAATGGGGTCGGGCAGTAATCCTACCGGACAGAAGCATAATGAAAATGAGACAGCTATGAAGGAAATCATATCACAAAACAAATTTGCAGTGTTGAGCAATCCAGAAGAACAAGCTCCAGTGCTTGAGGAGGGGGAAGTCCAACAATCTCAAGGACTGATAAGGGAAGAAAATTTAGTTGCTCAGGATCTTGGTTCTCTTGTTGGTGGCTCTTCCCCTACATATGCAAAAATGGAAAAAAAGAAACCCATGGATAGTTCTGAATCCTCTGAAGAAGAATCTCTTGAGAGGTACTCTAAAAAAGGGTGAAAATATCTTAAGAAGGTTTGAGAGGAAGAAGTTGAGCGTTTGAAGATGTAAGGCAACCAAGCCACAATACAAATGTTTATTGATAGGAATACTCGGGCTAGACCTATAAAGGGAGGCCCTCAACCTTCTGCCATAATTAAGTAATGCACATTGTCTCTTGGAATTGCAGGGGGCTGGGAAATCCTTCAAAAGCTGAAGTTGTAAAAGACCTCATAAAAATGGCTTCATCCAATGTCCTTTTGCTCCAGGAGACAAAGGTTGATGAGGAAACTCTCCTCTCATTAAGTAAAATGAAATGGAAGAAGAACACAGGGATCACAGTGAGTGCAAGGGCTTCATCCGATGGACTTGCAACATTGTGGGCAAAGGATACATTTTCTTTGGAAAAATCCTTTAAAACTCGGCACTGGATATTTACTGAAATCTAGCATCTCGCAAGATTTCTCTGTCTATTTTTAATGTTTATGTTCCTGTTAATTTTCAAGAGAAAAATAATGTTGGAAGTCTCTTGCAGATTATGTGGATACAAATGTACCATCCAATATAATTGTGGCTAGCGATCTTAACATCACGTTGGACCCAAAGGATAAAAATGGAGGAGTTTGTGGGAGAGACCCAATGCTTAAAACAATGGAGAATTTTATTGATTTTAAGCCAAAGAAAGGCAGATACACATGGACCAACAACAAAGCAGGAGCGACCAATATCTTAGCAAGACTGGATCGTTTCTTAGTTCAGAGTTCTTTTTTGGAGAAAAAAATCATTTTCTTCTAGAATTCAGTCGAAATTAACTTCAGATCATAAACCTATACTGCTCCAGTTTGAAGAGGAAGAAGATCTTGGGCCCATTCCTTTCAGGTTTAGTCCACTCTGGATAAACCATGAAGGTTTTATGAATATAGTTTCACAGTCTTGATCTTGGCCAGTAACAGGATCGCCAAGTTTTGTATGGGAGCAAAAATTAAAATTCACAAAACTTGCTCTTAAGGAATGGGTTAAACAAACTCTGAAATCTCCATCCAGTGACAGAATATAAGCGTTAAAAAATTTAGAGGTGATTCAAATGGAAATGGATGAAACATGAATAACCCCACCTTAATTAGAAAAAGAACAACAAGCCCAATTCAACGCCTTTCGTGCTTTAAGAAAGAAAGAAGAATACTGGAGATTGAAATGTCGCAGCATCTGGTTATAAGTAGGAGATAGAAATACATCATTCTTTCACTGGCAGTATAGATCAAGACTCTCTCACAATCACATTTCAGAAATTTCCTCCTTAGATGGAAATTTTTTTAAAGGCCATTCTCAAATAAAGCAGGTGGCTGAATCACACTTTCAAGGTCTGTTTAGCGAAACTGGATGAACAGAGAATGATTTAAACTCGAAATTTTTATCCAATGTTCCCTCTTTTATCAGTAAGGAGACAAATGGAGAACTTATGGAGCCATTTACGGAATAGGAGATCATTGATGTTATTTGGTCATGGAGCCGGATAAAGCCCCAGGACCAGATGGATTCTCTTTTCATTTTTATAGAGTTTGTTGGAAAGTAATCAAGAAAGATCTCCTGAGGATGATCAAAGCTTCAACTATAAGCTAAAATTGGTGGATGCACCAACTCCACTTTCCTTGCATGAATCCCTAAAGAAGTTAATTCGACAACTTTTGAAAGATTCTGGCCAATATCTCTTTGCAATGCTTCTTATAAAAACATTTCTAAACTTTTAGGAAATCGGCTCAAGCCTTTGCTAGGAAAGTTGATCTCCCCTCTTCAAGGCAGGTTTTTCAAAGGGAGACATATCTTGCATAATGTGATCCAAGTTCGGGAAGCCATGCAATCTAGCTTTCAAAGACATGAGAAAGGCATGCTAATCAAACTAGATGTGCCAAATGCTTTTGACGGGGTAAGGTTGTCCTTCCTTTTTAAAGTTCTTCGCTCATTTGGGTTTAGCTCAGCATTTGTAAATTTGATAAAATCTTGTACACATAAATCTTGGATATCTCCTTTAATAAATGGAAGACCGGCAAATTTCTTTCAAGCAACTAGGGGTCTTCGTTAGGGCTTCTCGCTCTCGTCGTTCCTGTATATTCTGGTGGTTGAATCTCTAAGCAAGGATTATTCTGGGCATTAAGTCAGCAAGAGGGATAGACTCTATTAATCATGCTCTATTTTTGGATGATTCACTCCTCTTAGGAGGGGCCTCGCTCAGGATGGAAAGAGATTTCAAAGGAATTCTGCAAAACTTTTGTCTCATTTCAGGAGCTCTAATTAACAATAGAAAGAGTGCAATGTATGGTTGGAACACCAATCATTCAACTATCTTGAATATAGAAAATATTTTAGAATTTTCTAGATATGAAATTTGGGATTAGATCAAATATATGGGTCTTCCTTTAAACCTAAGTCAAAACAAACCTTCTTTTTGGGTGGAAGTAATTAGTAAGATAAAAGCAAAAATTGTTTCTTGGGGTGGACAATGGCTCGCGAAGGGAGGGAAGCTTATAACGATCAAGTCAATTCTGTCAGCTCTTCCAATATATCATTCTTCTCTTCTCCTAGCTCCAAAATCCATTATGGATCAGATTTCCAAACTTATTCGAGATTTCCTCTGGAGAGGTGGAAAGGCAATCAGAATAGACTACATTTAGTTAACTGGGATATAGTCAAAAGACCTGTGTTAGAAGGTGGCCTGCAAATTAGAGATCTGGTTTTGACAAATCTTGTGGCAACTATTTTCTAATCATAAACATTTGGTTAGTCAAGTATTATGGAAAAAATATCTCTTGGGAGGAACTCTTAGAAACCTTCAGGCAGTAAACACTCCCAAATGATCTCTAACTTACAATTTATGCCAAAGAGGACTTGAATTCTTCCAAAAGCATTTATATCGCATTCCTAGGAATGGAAGGAAAATTCTTCTGTGGGAAGATAATATTCAAGGACATGCTCCATTATCAACCAATTCCTCTCTCATAGAGATCAAGCTTTGGCTTGTCAACAAAGGGCTATTACGGTTAAAAGATATCTCAATGTGGGACAACAAAGGAAACTGGGTAGATTGGCAATTTATAGAATTACCGGAATGGCTCAATTTACAAAAAAAATTGTTGTTGATAGAGATGATAGGAAAATCTCCAGTTCATTATTTAATAAAGGATCATTGGGGATGGGGCAATTCGAGTAAATATACAGCAGTGCAAGGATATACAGTTCTTCAAACTAATCTGCCACCATCGCAACCAACTCAATTTTGGAAATCCGTTTGGATTTCTCCACGTGTGCCTAAGGTAAACTTCTTCACGTGGCTAGTAATGCATAAGAAGGCGTTAATAGGTGAAATTATGGAAAATATAGGTTTCTACGGCCCGTTTAGATGTTGTTTTTGTCAACATGCTGCAGAGACATCAGATCCTTTGTTTATTGATTGCGTCTTCACTCAACATGCATGGCTGTTGATTCTAAATAGTTTAACGATCTCTGCCCCTGTGCAAATTGAAACTGTAAATTTGTCTTTAATTGGAAGTTAAGGTATCCAAGAAACCGTTCAATTAGTCCTGGATGGAGTAAAATGTGGCAAGCTATTCCAAAATTCCTATGGTGGAAACTCTGGCTTGCACGAAATGTTTTAATTTTTAATAACAGGTCCACGAAGCCAGAAATTGTAGCAGCAAAAGCAAAGGATCTGTTACTGGAAGCAATGGGAAATGAAATTAAAATTGATCCCTCAACAGTTGAATATCAATGGATTGGTTCTTTGCAGCAAGAAATAACTCAGAAGGAGTCTGGTAAGCCTTTTATAAAACCAAAATGACAAATGAGACTACCATAAAAGAAATTTTCAGAATGGTGGCAAAGACAAAATAAAGTTTCATTTTTTTTCGATGGAGCATCCAAAGGAAATCTGGGGATAGTCGGACCAAGGGGAATGTTGTATTATCTAGGAGGAATGTTAGAAACTAGTTTCAGTTGGGGCATAGGACAAAGCACGAATAACCAAGCAGAAATACTTTCTCTTTTAAAAGCATGTCAGCTAGCGAAGGAATCCGGACTTAAAGACCTGCAAATATTTGGATATTTAGAAATTCTAATGAAAGTTCTAATTACTGATAAATGTTTCAACAATCTATCCTTGAATGGGACTATGCAAAGGATTCAATTCATCTTGACTGAATTTGACTATGCTTCCTTTTTTCATATACTCCAAGAATGAAATAAGAAGGCGGATTATAAAGCTAATCGAGGCTGCTTGAAGCATCAAATTCCATAAGAAAGAATAGAGGGGCGTTGCCACTTGTATTATTCCTCAAAATGAGTATTTTTGGAATGAAGGAAATGTAATCATCGACATATTTGTAAATTGGTTGATGGCTTTGGCCAATCAAGTTTTTAAGGCAATGTATATATACGTTTTACTTTTAAAAAAATGGAAAATTTTATGGTTAAAAAATAGGGGTTTGGAGTTTCAACATTGGGGGATAAGAGAGAATTATCGATAAACGATTTCCTAATATTTAGTCATTAAATGTGTGACTCTCGACAATGAAGGTAGGGGACAAGATTTTATCATTAGTGGTTTTGATGGGGTCAAGTCATGCACATCCAACCTATGTTTCTTTTAGTTTTAGGGGTATTTTTCTTAATCGAGAATGTCAATGTTTTGCCAATTGGGTAGCATGTGGAGTATTTTTCTCTAGATGTCTTCCCAGAGTTAATTTTTTCTCTCTTGTCTTCGAAGGTGTATTGTGCACTTAACAATGGATCTCTTTGTCATTCAAAAACTTCTAAGCTTTCTTCTTCTAAATGTAAGTGGGTAAATTCTATCCCTTTGAATATTCCCCACCTAGTTCTCAAACTAGAGGGGTGAGATCAAGGAATCAACATATCATCTAAGAGGGTTTTTTTCTTTCTCCATTTTTTGGAGGCTATATGACATGCCAATTTGGGTGGCTATTATGTTTTGGTTATGTAGTGCGATTCTTTGGAACTACATATTTTTTTATTCGGCATTTTGTTTCATTTGTCAAAATTGTCCATGCTAAGAGCCCTCGCCTACAGTGTATCAATTCATTGGGATAATAATAATCATCATCATCATATGTGTGTGTGGGCAGGGGGGACCGGGGGGGTGTTGTTCCTAAGGAGATTCATAATTTTCATGATAAGCTTAAGGTTATAATGTGACGATTAATATGACAAAGCATTATTTTTTTCTTGAGAAAAATATTAATGTGTTAGTTTAATTGGTTTGAATGGTCACTTTCAACATTAAGATACAAAGCCCGCACGGGTGTGGCTCATTGGCAGTTCCGTTGTAATGAAGTTGTTTGTAAATTGGAGGTAACAAGATCAATCCCACCCGGATTTAACCATGTCCCATGTCTTGCGGCGGGTGTGGGGAACCTAGGTTTATAGTGGTAGCGGGAATGGATCCCTAGACCCTATGTCACGCGAGTACCAGCCCGGCCCCAGTTGTCGATTCCCCTAGTAAAAAAAAAACATTAAGATACAAACCCCCGGATGCAGGTGTTAATATGATTACCATGACTCAAGGTCAAGGCGACAAGGCACACAACTGTGCCTCCCCATCACCCGTCTGACGTCGTCTTTTCGTCCACCTGGAGCAGGTCGCCCTCCTCCTCATGGATGTGCTCCTTAATTAATCAGATGTACATGGATATCCTATAGAAGTTGGAAAGTACAACGACGTCACCTCCCAGTTGGCTTACCTTAATGCCATGTCTAGTTTTACGTGCCACCGCGCTAAATGCTCAAGGAAATTGGCATTTCATCACCTTGCTCCTTCCTCCTCTGCTTTTCTCCTCAAAAATCTCTTTGTGACCTCTTTGTTTCCTAATCCTCTGGTTTTTCTATGTTTCTCTACCATGTCGCAACACCCGAGAAGAAATCCACGTAGCGGTCGAGCTGGGAGAGGAGCTCATCCTCAGTGCCCCACTCCTTTCAACGCCCAAGCCAATAGTGAAGGATTCGATCTTGAAATTCTGGACTCCTTATGGATCATGATAAACGATTGGGAGGATGATCTCTTAGTATCCCTCTCAGCAGCAGGTCGAGACTCAGAACGTTGAAGAAACTATTGGGTTGTCAAGAAGCTTCTGGTTCATCTTATTCTCTGTTTCTTCACCCATCCCCTCCCCAACATTGTCCCTCCTTCATCTCCAGCTCCCACAGTTCCCCTAACTCCTTTAGCCCTCCCTATGTCCATTTCTATGTCTATTCCCCTTGTCAAAACCCCTGTGGTTCCCATGGGCTTTGAACCCTCCTCTCGCCCTCCACAGAGCTGTATGAATACCATCTCATATGACAAAAGCACCATCATTCTGACCGCTTTCAAGAAAACTAAGCCCCTCATAGTTAAAGGTGAAACTTCCAGCAAGAAATATGATGCAAGTAGAATCCATGAAGACGCCTCCAGTGATGAAGATGCCTCCAACGATGAAGCCAACAATAAGGATGATTCGGGTAAGCCAAGCACAACAGGATTTGTGATTCCTATCCTTGAGAGTTCGTACTTCAAACATTATCTAGGTTTCTTGTCTCCGATTTTTCTATTTTTCTATGTCTTGGGAAC
The DNA here is from genome assembly GCA_001517045.1 of Pseudotsuga menziesii. NCBI lineage: Eukaryota > Viridiplantae > Streptophyta > Pinopsida > Pinales > Pinaceae > Pseudotsuga > Pseudotsuga menziesii. The sequence goes on from LPNX010531117.1 coordinate 293,891, forward strand.
TCTAGAAATTTTGGGTCAAGAACTTTAGACTGTTAAAGATGTTTTTTTGTAAAAGAGTTAAAACTCATCTATTTTGGATCTATTTTCCCGCACCAAGGGAGGATCTGGTAGACAATTATGGTCGGTCATCTCCTCTAAGGCAGACTAAATCTCTTCTCTCGCTTTTTCCTTTCAGTGGGACAGACTTTATGCTCTGTGTCATTTTTTGTACTATTATTATTTTTCTTCAATAGAATAGTTCATAAACTTACAAAAAAAAATTAAGATACAAACAAAATTGTTCATGGCATATAATGGTTAAAAATTAACAAGGAGCATTTTGAGGTATCTCTTTTAAAGAGATTATTTAGCATTATGAGGTATATCTCTTATAGAGAATATTTTTAACAACATTTTTTAAGTATTATTAGTATGTCTTTTCTTTTTTCTTTTTTTTTCTCTTTTTTTTTTCATGTGGTTCACCACCTTGGATATCGGTGGTAGCTACATCTATGGAAGCTATCGTTGTCTACGATGTTATCCGTCGGCTTTGATTACGAAGCCTAACCCGGTGAGGACATTAAGTGTGGCCCCTAATACAATTGCTACATAGCCACTCAGCGATTTGACCCCAAGACCTCCTACTTGCAAGAACAACTCTCAACCACTTGAGCTTACCTACCAAGATTTTTAGTATGTCTTTTCATATTAATGATCCTATCAAAAAAAAATTAATGAATATGGTCTTTTTCAAATCGTATTTAATCCAAATCTAAATCTAAATTTGCATATGGTAGCTATGGTCTTTACGAGTGGAAGCACAAGAAATAAAGGCACATGGAGAAGTTGTTGATGAACATATGAAGATTGGCACATGAGGGCATGTGTAGCATGCAAAGATGAGTACATGTGTTGAACATCACTGGAGGAATGGAACATCACTAGAGGAATGGAGGTTCATGATGAGTCAAAGAATGTGAAGTAAAGAAAGTAAATTAGGAAACAACATAGTGGGCAATTGAAGCAATGTGTGAAAACATTGACACAAGTGCACAACCATTACTATGGTTTGTGTTCAATAAGAGGAAGTGAAATGTTATAATTATTATATACCTATAGTACACTAATATGATTCTTGTAAGGCCCTTGCCCTGGATCTAGCACTAGGCACCCCTACCCATCCATTGAGACAGTCATTGTCAGGTTTTGGTTGGCTACGGCAACAAGTTGCAATTCTGGATGAACATGTCTTGGGAAGTCTTGCATGATGGACAGGAATGCTTAAGTGCTAGAGAGTTTGGCAAAGAAATTTGGATAAGTATGCAACAAGATGAGGATTGTCATTTGGAGTTTCTTAGAGAGGTTGCATGGTAAATTGGACGATGGATGTTCTTTTGTTCATGAGCATGTTAGGTAAAAGTGCCTTGGCTTGTGGACGCAATGCCTTAGTTTGCAAGCATGAGTACTTATTTCAATTGGATTTGCACTGCAAGTTGGATGGATGGATGCTTAACATGACATGAAGCAAATGAAAGGGTAAGGAGTACATTGGACATCGTTCGAGTGGGGTGATTGCAACCATCAAGCACACAAGACTTTAGGACACCTTGGGAATGAGCGCACAACTAGTTGTACATGTGGACTCAAAGGGGATAAATATTCTAATACTTGGAAAATATAGTGGATTCCATGTTGGGTCCACTTGTACATGGATCATGGTGCAAGGGACCCTAAAAGGATACAAAGCACCTTTCATTATAAAAAGAGGATGCCTCCATTGTGCAAAGCCATGTAAGAAGAATTCAATCAAGGAGTTATGTGATGTGTTAAGTCTAGGTTTTGGCATAGTGAGAAACTTGGACATTGGCTAATCCTTAGGTGATCTAGACAAAAAAAAATTAGACTACTTAAAAAGTGTCTCTAAGGCATGACAAAACTAGACTAAATTGTTCTAACTGAGAAAAGGAAACTACATGAGGTAGATCCATGGGTGCTTCGGGGATTCGATCATGTGAGTCTTTTGGGTAGTAGGCAATTATGCCTTGGGTTATTTGTACGTTTGCAATAGAGTTGTATGCAGTTGGTCAGAGTCCCTTGTTTTATATTTGTAACGTTCTTCATATTAAGAAGTCAGGGCATCCATTTTGGGCGTTGCCCATACTTCTGTGTTGTGATCTCTTAACTTGTTGAATTTTATTGTTTGTTGCATTGTTGTGGATAGCTAAGTATTAATGAATATTGGCTAAATGTTAAAGTAGAATTAAGATGCTTTAAGGCAACAGTTGGATATGTGCCTATTGTTAGAGAACTTAGTTGTATTGAACTTAGTTACAAATCTATCAAATTGTAACTTAACACGTAGTTATGAGTAAGACCTGGAGTAGAGAGACACATTCTAGTTACGATAGTCACAATTTGGTCAAGCCCCTCTATCTAAGGCAAGCCAATGTTGTATACCTAAGGTGTTGAAAGTGAAAAATATTTGAGTAGCACTATACGTCCATGACAAGTGGTATCAGAGCTACTTAGGAACTCTTCACCACATTTTAGGAGGAAATGGTTGGGTGGAGTGGACCAAGTTTTTTTCAAAACTATTTGGGAACACTTCACCATGCCTTGGTACGCTTGTAATGAACAGAAGGTTCTAGGCCAAGTTTGGAAAGTAGGCACAAGGATGACTTGAAGACGTTGTGGTGGAATAAATCAGGATCATTCCTTGGTGTAGCAATAAACTTGGATGGATCATTCCACACAAAGAATTGGTAAGTCTTTGTGTTTCTAGGACAATGCATATGAAGTGGAGCTTGTGGAATACTTTCCTTTAGGACATCATGATAGAGTCATGCAAATTGCAATATTGGCAAAGTTGCAGTGGAACTTTAGGTGAAGGAAGGTTTCTTGGAACATATGCTTAGTGTTGTGGAGTTGTAAGCATAAAGGGTAAAACAAAGCATTGAATACTTGGGTTGGCTCAAAGGTTGCAAGATATGGCGTCCCAAGAAAAGGCATAGTTGCAACCTTAGTTGGGATCGCTCATGATGAAGGATGCCCAAGAAGATGGGTACATTGAAGCAAGGAAGCATTCAAAATTTCCTAAGTATAGAGGTAAGAATGTTTATTATTTCCCTTTGTTACTAGAAACATTTTTCCATAGATTTTCCTTTGTAGTAAAAGTTGTAAGCTTTGGAAGAAATCTAGGTGCAACAGAGTTCAAAGGAAAATTTTGAGGTTTTAGGATACTCCATACTAGGTTTGGGCATGTTCGTGATAAGAGGTCAAGGACATATTGATTATAAGGGTGAACACATACATGACCATTGTTTTGTGAATGCAACAGTCAATGGGTGAAGGTGGCAACCTGAGTGGACACTAGTGCAACCCATAGATTTTTAAGTGAACATATTGGTAAAGGTCTTCATTGCAAGCCTAAAAGTAACATGGCCTCATTCAAGGTGGTGAACTTAGCAAAACATCCATCTACATGAGTTGTTCATTGCACACCTTTAAAAGTAGGGGAATGGTTTGGCATTTTAGACTTGATGGTGGTTCCATTGGATGACCATAGAGTCATCTTGGGACAAGAGTTTCTCAATTTTTCCAAGGTAGTTCCCATGCCCCATGAGAATTGTTTGATGCTCTTATATGGAAACAAGGCTTGTGGTGTTCCTATGATGTCAACCATGAAGTTGATTGAGGGAGACATTGAGCTCGTAGATGGTCCTTGTGTTATTGCATGGAAATAAGAAGAGTTGGTTTTGGGGCAAAGGAACCTTAGGTGTTCAAGACAATGTTGTCCACTCATAGAGAAAGTTGGAAGTGATGGATAGTTTTGTGAAGATAATCCTAGAAAATATTGGTTAGTGGTCTACTCTAGTGAACCAGAGGCAAGACGAAGCTCACACCAATAGTATTAGTAGGTTCTTGACAAATAAACTCACCAAAGTGCAGTCAACAACACTAGAAAAGACAATTTAGATGGATATCAAGTTTCCAATAGAAAATGACCTAAATGTTATGTCTAACCAATGCAACAAGGCACTAATACAACAAGGCTCTTCGTTGTAATATGACAGATTAGTTGAAGGAAGGGTTGGAGAATCTCTCCAAGTGTCATTTTAGGTGCACTTAAACATTATGAAGAACAACAAGTTGAAGGCATTGTTTTCATTGTCTCCAAGGAATCATGGGACTTGTTGACAATAACCTTAAATCAGGTTGAGTAAGTTTGCTAAAGGTGATCAAAAAAGAGAAAAAATAAGGAAAAGGAGGCAATGGATTCCTTTGTGACTATGGAAGCAACACATGATTCAACATACTTTAGTGAATGCAAAGACTTGAAAAACATAGCTTGAGAGTTCGTAGAATATTGTAAGGTATTCTAGGGTGACGACTACTAGTTGCCACAAAACTTATAGAAATAATTTGTAAGACATTATTCTCAAAAAGATAGATGAAGATGGCATAAGGAGGAGGTTGATTATGAGGCTATTGATAGATAATTGGGTAGAAGGAAAAGTATAAGAAGCTTGTGAACAAATTGGACATATGAGGAAGTTTGTTTTATTGAGAGGATGAAACTAGTAGTGGTAAGAACAATCCATGTCATTCATCCTCTTGTTTTCATTGAGTGATATGGATTTTACAGGATCTTTTTAACCATGAATTATGTGAGAATTTTTTAAACATTGTGCTCTCTGAGAAATATTTTAAAATGGCAACTTAGAGAAGAACAATTCAACAAAAATCACAAATAAACAAGGATGCAAACCACAATTCGAAGACTGCAACTGATAACAGAGTTCGAAACTGAAGGCCTACGTCTCTGGGTCCACTTCTAGTGCAACCGTTTCAATTAATTCTTCAAATGTTGTCTGTCGAGCACCCTAAATGCAGATAAGTTATTATCAACACACAGAGCTTACGAAATTCATTGTCAACCCGAGGAATTCTTTTGTTTCAAAGGGTAAGTGCA
>LPNX010531117.1:299993-311449 GCA_001517045.1 Pseudotsuga menziesii
CTGCTACCTAGAAATAGATTTGGTACATGTGGAGATTACCTCCTCCTGCAGTTTCATGATGTATTTCTCCTGGGAAGGAATGGAAAGAAAACTTTTATACCGAGCCAAGAGAATGCCAGGATTCTGGGGTTCACTACGGATCCATAAATTAGTATAGCCTTCATTGTGGGAAAAGGTCTGAAAAGACCTTTCCCACTGAACATGATTGTTCACAAAAGAGGCAAATGCTCGTAGCTGAACATCTCCTGCGAATGGAACAGGATTTGAGTGCCGATCCATAGGGCATGCTATCTCGTGCAGGTACAGTTCACATAGCAAGTTCTGCTCTTCAAAGTTGCTCCCAAGAAATGTCTCCAAAATTTTTTCTGAGGTTGCAATTTCGAATAACCTCCCCTCCTGTACAGCTTTTAATTTGAACCAGACAAACTGCTCGAAAATAAACACCGGATAAGAGGAAGAGGGCTTCCTAGTGCCTATGAGTTCTCGGGATAGGTCATACATTTGATCCTTATCTTTCTGCATGGATGAGAATTTCTTCAATTTCTTTATCTCCTGCTGCAGCTCCTCTACCTGAACTCTGTGGCCCATACATTCTTCAGCCCCCTGCTCTTCCAGCGCTCTAATAATTCTCTTATGCTCATCCAATGCAATTGTCTTTTTCTGGTTTTCTTGCGCCTGACTTCTCCATTTAATTACTTCCATCCTCAGGGCTGAAACTTCTGTTGTAAGTTCTGAAATCTCCTTTTTATAATGTTCCTCTTGTTCTTCACCCAAATCAATAAAATTTCTGCAAGGGAGGAGTATTGTCTCTTGTGAGACAGTGTCTTCCTGCACTTCTTCTATGAGAGTTGTTGGTTCTTGTGTGACAGCAACATCCCCTGGATTTTCTTCCATAACTGTGATTGATGCTTGTTGAGACATTGGTTCTTGTGTAACAGTGTCTTCTCCCTGATCCATCTGCATTTCTAAATCTGATTCATGTGTTGCTGGTTCTTGTGTGACAGCAACATCTTTCAAGTTCTCCTCAGCATCATCCTCCATTGCTTTTAAGGACACTGGTTCTTGTGTGGCCGTGTCTTCCTCCTGCATTCCTGGATTCAATGATTGTGTTGCTGGTTCTTGTGTGACAGCAACATCTTTCAAGTTCTCCTCAGCATCATCCTCCATTGCTTTTAAGGACACTGGTTCTTGTGTGGCAGCAACACTTTTCAAGCTCTCCTCAGGATCCATCTCCATTGCTTTTGGGGACACTGGTTCTTGTGTGGCAGTGTCTTCCTCCTGCATTCCTGGATTCAATGATTGTGTTGCTGGTTCTTGTGTAGCAGCAACATCTTCGTTCCCCTGCTCTTGAGATTGGATATCTTCCCCATCATACAGCTCTTCCTCAAGGACCTTAGTGTCACCTGAGGCTATTGTCTGTTCATCCTGACTATACTGTATATCGGGTATGATATCTATCCCTGGATCATCTTCTGTTTGAAATTCAGGAATTCCCAAGGATGTTGGTTCTTGTGTGGCGACATCTTGGATTACCTCTTCATCCTCCTGTGGGTGTAGTTCTTCTCTAATCTTTGTATCATGGGAACATTCTGGGTTTACAGTATCAAACTCTTCCTTAGGTTCCAGAGTGTCCTCCATTCCAGATTCTTTTCCTCTTCCCACCTGCATTTCTGAAATTGCAGTCCCCTGTTCAGGTTCATCAATGTTCAGCCCTCGTGGCTCAGTTTCTATCATCTCTATATCGTGGGGGCATTCTGGATTCGCAGTGCAATCCTCATTCCCATCATCACTCCTGATTTCATTCTCTGCTCCGGGATTAGTAGCAGCCTCAGCAAGGATGATCAAATATGTTGGTTCTTGTGTTGCAGCATCTTCTTCTTCTGCAGGTTCTTCCCTTGTGGATGTGGGCTGTTGTACTGTGCGAATTATGACCCAATGGCCCTTCTTTTTGAAAATTTCCCCACAATTGGGGCACATTACTTGCTCCTCCTCCTTGTCAGGGTCAATAGATTCTGCTCCCTCGAGGTAGTCTGCCGCCTCCACCAATGTATACATTTTCTTCTCGCCTTGTTTCCTACAAGTTTCCTTCCATGTCTCCACTTCCCTTCGAAGCATTTGGACTTCCTCCTTTAATACTGTGTTTTCTTCCAGAATTCCTTCAAGGCTGGGTTCTACCTCAACTGGCCTTTCTGGAGCATCCATTGGCCTTGGTACAAGGATTGGGATTTCAACCTGTGACTCCAGGGTTTCCCATCTTTTTCTGGCTGCCTCTAAGATTGTATTTGGTTTGAGTCTTTTGCCTCCTATGCTCGGCTCCTTAATTGGTCTCTTTCTTCCTTTTCGTGACGTTTTCGTTTGAGGGGCTGACTTATCAGGATTCACTGCTGGGGTCAAAGGAATGTTTTCTTGCGCCTCAGATCTCTCCTCCTCAATTAGGGTTCCTCCTTCCCACTCAGGTGAGGATTCAACAGTGACCGGCTCCATCTGTTCCATCTGTTCTTCAATTGCCTTAGCTCTGTCATCTTCAGGTTCAATTGTCGCAGCATTCAATGCTGCTCCAATTTCTCCTTCTGATGACAGAGCTACCCTGTTGTCTGCATGTCTCTCAAGATTTCTATCAACACTTTCCCTCAATGGTTCTGCTTGTGTCCCCTGTTGTGCTTGTTCTAGTACAATATCATCCCCCCCCCCAACTATATTGGAGGGACACCGATCCTCCTGACGATGTTGAAGCTGTGCCTGTTCTGCTGGGAGACCCAGGACAGGAACAGGCTCCTGAACGCGGGCTGTGAATTGATCCCAGGTGATATTGTGCTGGGCCAGGGTTCTTGAAATGATTAATTTAATAAGACCATGGTGGGTTAGGGAAACATGTGTATGTTTAGCCGTTTGAACAAACATCGCCATCTGGCGTAGGTTATGGAACAGATAGTATGGAATATTCAACAAAATGCCATGGCGAAGATGGGAAAGCAAAGGTAGTTCAGAATTATAAACAACTTGGTACCTACCTTCGCAAGTGATGTATTTCTTAAGGAAGACATCAACCTGATCCCATGGTCGCGGCAGTGATTGCAGTACAATTCCTCTCTTCAATGATTGAACGTGCTCCCCCTCTCGTAGAAATTCCTCCCGTGCAACCATCGTGGGGATTCGTCGTTCAAACCATGCCTTTCCCACCATTGGAAGAGCAGTAACTTCAGATATAATAGCCTCGGAAACTTCTATCCGCAGCCCCCATACCTCAGAGTGAGTATCCTTGAGGTGTAAAGCGAATTGCAAAGCTGCTTCTCTGTTAAATCCGTCTAGTCGCTCGAAGAATTCAATCCAGCCAGTGGCTTGAAAGATGGCGAAAACCTCAGGATTGTTTCAGAGTTCCTGCGTGTTTAAAGGTTCATGACGAGCTGGAAGCCCCATGGTCCTGGCAATAGAGTTCTAGAGTCTGGAAGTGGAGGTTGCAGAGCGGGGAATGCACAGATCGCTGAGCGGAGATGTGAGTAGGGAGATGGCAAATTTGGAAAGTGCAGTGCAGAGGGAGGTTCAAGATTTTTATTCTAGATTGGGGAAGGTGGCGGTTATGAGCTTTTACGTCGCACGGGGGATGGATAATTAAGTCATAATGGTAATACGTATTAAGGCATGACCGATATCATTAGACCCAAATTAACACTTAATCATGTAAAAATCAAAGCCATACCTCGTGCGACTGTGCGTCGAATGACCTGCGGGAAATGATGATCCGTATATTTGCTGATGCTGGAAGGTCGAGCTCGTGTGCCGGCATTAAGTAGATCATAATAATAGCAATTAATGCCATAATGCCATCGCCAGTGAAAACGGAGAAAACATCGCGTCACCGGGGTCGGAATTATGCCAAATTGGCTGGCACGAGCGGAATAAATTAGAGCCATAAGAAATAGCGGAAGCAATTTGCTTTGATTAACACAGGAGTTACTGCTGCAAAGAACGGAAGAACAGTCTGTACTGCTAAAAGTTCCGCCAAATAAAGCGGGAGTGAAGTTGCCCATCATGATATCGCGGCCAATTAAAAGATGTTACAGCCGTCAAGGAAGATCATGGTGTCGGGAAAAATCACGGCTGTCAGAATTCACGATGGCTGGGAAAGGATGTTGCGGTCGTGGGAACATGTGGGTCGGCCACCGGGAGTGTATGTTTGGCCGCCGGAGGATTATGTTCGGCCGCCGGGGAACTTATGTTCATCCGCCGGGAAAAAGAATTTTCGGGTCTTTGCGAAAAGATTGCGGCTGTGGGAAAGTTTGTTCAGCTGCGGGAGCGTTTGTTCAGCCGCCGGGAAAAAGAATTTTCGGGCCTTTGGAAAAATCTTGCGGCTGTGGGAAAGGTTGTTCAGCTGCGGGAGCGTTTTTTCAGCCGTCAGGAAAAAGGGTTTTCGGGCCTTTGGAAAAAGGTTGCGGCTGTGGGAAAGGTTGTTCAGCTGCGGGAGCGTTGTTCAACCGCCGGGAGTGTTTATTCTGAGAAAAGGAAAATGTAACACAGGGAACAAAGGAAAACGTTCTTCGTTCAGCGGGCCCGTTCTGATCGTTCGCCTGGTACTCCCCTGCAGTTTTATTTCTTAAAAGGAAACAACAACCAAAGAGATCAAATGCAAAAAGAAAAAAAAAATCAAGAGTTATACGCTACAGTAGAAAAAAAACTTATTTATGTACAGTGGTTCAATAGTGCAATTTACAGTTTAAAGGTTGGCAGAGGCAGGGAGAAGTTCCTGCCCTGGTAACAGCTGATACTCTGGGTCGGCAGCAATCTGCGAAATGAATGCGTCCTTCGAGATAGGCTTATGGTATAGTCTTATTCTGTGGCCATTAGCAAGTAATGGTATACGATTGTCATCAATGGTCACCAGATGGACAGTGCCGTTATCAAAAACCCTGTCAACCAAGTATGGACCGAGCCACCGTGTACGCAATTTCCCTTTAAAATCTCTTTTGAATCTGGAGTCATAAAGTAACGTCCAGTCTCCTTCACTGAAGACCTTCTTTTTAATGAACCGGTCGTGCCAATTAGATCTCTGTTGCTGAAGCAACAAAGTATTATCTACTGCCGCTAACCGCTTCTCGTCCAGTTCATTCAATTGATTCAGTCTTCGCTTCTGCGCTTCTGTTACGTCCAGGTTCATTTCGGTGGCTGTCTTCAAGGTTTTAATCTCGAACTCAATTGGAAAGACAGCACTCTTTCCGTACACCAGATCATATGGGGAGAACCCTGTAGTGTCACGCCAAGTCGTGCGATATGCCCACAGTGCTTCTGGAAGCCTGTCAGCCCAATCCTTTCGATGACTATTTACTATTTTAGTAAGGATATTTTCAATAACCTTATTGGTGCTTTCCATCTGACCATTAGCCTGGGGGTGATAAGGTGAAGACACCCTGTGCTGCACATGATACTTCCTGAGCAAGGATTCAAATTGGTGTGACACAAACTGCGGACCTCCATCAGTAACTATTTCTTTTGGCACCCCAAAACGGGTAAAGATCTCACTGTACAGAAAATCAATTACTGCCTGATCATTGGCCTTAGCCAAAGCTACAGCCTCCACCCACTTGGTCATGTAATCAGTACAAACCAGAATATAGACCTTCTGTTTGGAGGGAGGACTGATGGGGCCAACAAAATCCAGTGCCCATCTCTCAAATGGTTCAACTACAAGTTGGGACTGTAGGGGCATCTGATCTGTTCGATTGGGTTGGCCCTTCCTTTGGCAACTGTCACAGGACTGGACATACTTCTTGGCATCCCTGAACAGAGTCGGCCAGTAATAGCCCATCCGCAGTGCTTTGTGCCCTGTTCTTTTATCTGCAAAGTGGCCTCCACAAGGCCCCTCATGACAGGCTTTTAATATAGAAAAGATCTCATCTTCTCTTACACATCTCCTGATCTCAAGATCAGGCCCTGTGTAGAAAAGATGGCCATTTAACCAACAAAACCTGGCACTGCGCTGAATAATTTTTCTTTTTTCTCGTTTTGTCATATATGGCGAGATCTTCCCTGCAACCAAATAGTTAGCAACGTCTGCATACCATGGAGAATGAACTGAAAGTGAAAATAGATGCTCGTCTGGGAAAGAATCCTCAACAGGCAAATTGTCATCACTGTTAGTAAGACGGGATAAAAAGTCAGCAACAACATTTTCCTTCCCAGGTTTATCTATAATAGTGATATCAAATTCTTGTAACAACAAAAGCCATCTGGTCACTCTGGCATTAGTAACTGTTTTATTCATTAAGTATTTGATGGCAGAGTGGTCAGTGTGCACAAATGTAGGATATCCGGTGATATAATGTCTAAATTTATTGATGGAGTAAACAATAGCAAGGAATTCTTTTTCAGTAACAGTGTAGTTAAGCTCAGCAGGGGCTAGATTTTTACTAACATAGTAAATGGCATAACGATTTTGGTCCTCCTGCTGTCCTAATACTGCCCCAATGGCAGTGTCAGAGGCATCTGAGGAGATATGGAAGGGCAGGGTCCAATTAGGTCCCCGCAAGATAGGAGCTGTAGACAGCCTTGCTTTAAGTTCATCGAATGCTGTCTGGCATGCTGCATTCCACACAAACTGTGCATCCTTCATTAACAAAGAGAACAGAGGAGAAGCCAGTTTGGAGAAGTTTTCTATGAATCTTCGATAATATCCAACATGTCCCAGAAATCTTCTCACCTCTTTCTGAGTTGAAGGAGTAGGTATATTCTGTATTACTTTGATTTTTGCAGGGTCTACCTGTATGCCATTGGCAGAGATAAAATGCCCCAATACCACCCCCTCACTCATCATCATATGGCACTTCTCAGTGCTTAATGAAAGCTGAGTCTGTTTACAGCAAGTTAAAACCTTCTTTAAATTTTCTAGTGCCTCATCGAAATCCCTGCCATAGGGAGTGAAATCATCCATGAAGATTTCCATGCTATCATTGACTAATTCAGAGAATATGCCAATCACGGCTCTTTGGAACGTTGCTGGTGCATTGCACAATCCAAATGGAAGTACTCTGTAAGCAAACGTTCCCCAGGGACAGGTGAAGGTGGTTTTATCCTGATCCTCAGGAGCAATTTGGATTTGGTTGTACCTACTGAAACCGTCTAGGAAGGAGAAGAACTTCTTCCCTGAAAGGGTATCAAGTACCTGGTCGATAAAGGGTAAAGGGAAATGATCCTTTTGGGTGGCTTTGTTCAATTCCCTGTAATCAACACAGACCCTCCATTTCCCATTTTTCTTGGGTATAATCACGAGTGGGGAGACCCACTCACTATCTGAAATAGGGTATATAAACCCTGCTTCCAAAAGTTTCTGGATTTCCTCCTTCACTATATCCCTCAGATTGGGGTTCATGCGTCGTTGGGGTTGACACACATGCCGGGAGTCACTTTTGATATAAATGTGATGAGTGCACAGATTAGAGGGGATACCCCTCATATCTGTATACTCCCAGGCAAACGCCCCCTTATATTCTTTCAAGAGGCTGATCAGGCGTTTCTGTTCCTCTGAGGAGAGACTAGGATTGATATTCAAAGTCCTTCCAGGTTCTACCTCAATCGGAATGCTCTCTGAATTTTTCACAACCGGGATTATGTTTGTGCCACCCACGAAGGCTTCTTCAGTAAGGTTTTCTTGCTCTTCCTTGCCCAGGGTAGTGTTAAGAATTTGATAGACCTCTCTATTTGCTGAAGTGGGTTCACTAATGAAATTGCTAATGGTATCATATTCTGTCTCATTTTTAAAGGTTAAGGCCTTCCCTATAGTTAATAATGGCTGGACATCCTCCTCCTCCTCTTCCTGCTCTATCCAAAGGGATGTGTCAGCCTCTAGACTTGGCCGAGTTGGAGGATACAGGGTGAGGTTTTTAGTATCCATACCATCAGATATCGTCATAGATCCCGATCGACAGCTGATGCAAGCATCAGCTGTGGCCAACCATGGTCTCCCCAGGATCAATGGGTGTCCCCCCAGCTGCGATTTTGGTTGTAACACCAAAAAGTCAGCTGGGTACTCCCATGAATCTACTGATATAACAAGGTCGTCCAAAATCCCTTCGGGTCTGATGGTGGATCTGTCTGCCAATTCCAAAATAGTAGGGATCGGTCTAAACTTAGTGAGCCCAAGCTTCTTTACAGTTTCCATAGTTATAACGTTGATTGCTGCTCCCAGATCCACTAGGACGTTGGGTATCTGTGTCTGTCCTATCTGTACAGTAACGGTAGGATTACCAGGGTCATCGTACTTAGCCACATGGGCTTTTCCTGTTATCAAGGCCGATAAGTTTCCTATGACATGAACCGTAGGAGGATCCCTGAGTTTCCTTTGTGTTCTTCTTGTACACAGCTCCCGAACTGTTCTAGCGTAAATGGGCACATCTTGAAGCGCTTGAAGGAGGGGAATTTTAACATAAAGGTTTTTTAACTCTCCGAGGAGGTTAAACTGAGGTTGCCCCCCCATTTTTGGTAGCAGTAATCTCTCGGGGTATGGTGGCTGCTTTATCAGATGGGAAGGTTGTATCTCTTCAGATTTATCGTTGGATGGTTCAGTCATCCCTTCTAGGGGATGCCCAGCATCCTCAATGATGGGCCTTGAGTCAAATGGATGCTGTAAGCTCTCCTCTTCTTTGTGCTCAGAGGATGAAACATCCTCTGTAATCACAGGTTCTACAATTTTCCCAGATCGTAAATGAATTTCATTACAGGGTACAGGGGAAAGAGACTAGGCTGGCATGTTGACAGTCTCCAATTGGTGGACTGCTTTATTGTTTGGGTTAGGATTAGGTTGGGCAGGCAGCTGGGGTCGGATTGGTATATTAGGGACAGAATTGTTTTGCAGCTGCAGCTGTGACTGTGGAGGTAAGTATTGAGGATATGGAGGGATTTGGGGGAATTGAGGAAATTGAGGAGAGTACGGTGCTTGTTGAGGTAGAGGTGGTTGAGGAAACTAGTTCCCAGGATGGAAATTCCTCCATCCAGGAGTCCATGACGTAGGTTGGGGTGGTGGCTGTGTCCAGGGATTCCATGAATTATAGTTTTGCATTGCAGGTTGAGAGGAATTCCACTGAGTATAATTTGAAGGGAATTGTGTATTCAAATTTTGCGTATTATTCCAATTCCCCATATTATTCAAAAATGGGAGAGATTCTGGAGACATACCTTGATTCCGAGGCTGCCATGGTTTCTTCTGTGCGATAAAGTAGGCCGCTTCCACATCCGGGTTTGATGCTTGCAGAACGGCCCTGACTTGAGGAAGTGACGGACATTCCTTCATATCATGGTTCAGCTCACACAGCTGACATACGTTCACTTTTTCAAGCGGGCATTCTCTCAATGGATGATTCTTCCTACATCGGGGGCAGAACACACCCAATGTGAGATCCTCTACTGCTTGTTTTTGTTTCGCCTTCAGGACATCAATTTCAGAAGAGATGGAGCTCATCATTTCTGTTTTAAAATTTTCAAGTAGATTGCCTATCTCTGCTCGGGTGGCGCCCTCGTTAGATGACTTCTGGGTTCGGTCGAAGACGTCACGTTCCAGCTTTTCTCGTTTATCCCGCTTATTATTTCTGGACGACCCTCTGGAGTATCTTTTTCACAGCTCCACAATTTTGTCGAAAGGTTCCTTGGAGTTCTCTCCCTTACCAAGCAGGTTTAACATATCTAGACAATCATCCCTGATTCCCCGAAGCAAGATTATTTTGAGTACATCCAGTCCCATGTTCGTCTGCCCAGCTCTCTGCACATTGTACAGCAGTCTTTCCACGAAATCTTCCAAACTTTCGTCCTCCTTCTGCACCATTTTAAATAACTCCTCTCTCTTATCCTTGGTGTTACAGTATTCCTGGTATTTCTCCAGGAATACCTGCTTCATTGCTTCCCAATTAGTAACGGTCCCTCCCCCAAGGCTCATGAACCAGCGTAATGCATTGTCCTTAAGGGTAGCCGGAAAAAGTTTTAGTTTTTGGGCATCGGTGATATAATCGTAACTGTGACAAAGAATATCGAATTCGAAAAGGAATTCATTTGGGTCTTCTGCCGCCTTTCCATGGAAACGAGGTAACACCGATGGTGAGATATTCTTCATAGGAGCTGCCCCATCTGGTTGTTGAATAGGAAATTGCAATGTAGCCACTGTTCCCTCTGGCAGGGAGCGATTCTCATGATGATAGTTTTCTCCCATCACTTCTTCCTCGTCTGCCCCGTGTCTGTTACTCATCTCTTCTTCTGTTTCCTCCTCTTCGTTTCCTCCTATGTTCTTTTCTTCGTTCTTCTCTTGTTCCTCGTTCTTTTCTTCGTTTTTTCCTTGTTCCTCATTCTTCTCTTTGTTTTTCCACTGTCCCAGGAACTTCTGGTGGTACTGATCCCACTCTTCCTTAGTTACACTCCTCCCATTGATGTGATAATTCGGACCCCTACCAGCAGGTCCCGTTGTAACCGCTGTGTCTTTGTTTACAGGGATGGCTGAGGACGTCGCAGCTGCTCGTGTATTCTCCACTGTGGATCCTGACGCTAGCGCCCCAGGATCAGCAGGGTTTCTTCTGTTAGGAGTTTCTTGAAGACGAGCTCCAGTGGATGAATCAGTTTTGTCAACAAGATCGTCAATGAACGTCCTTCTGCCCAATGGTGCTCCTCGACCTCGACCCGAGCCACCTGCACTGTTAGTATCTTGTGGGGTTTTGGGAGTTGGGAATTGATCGCATTTTACCCTTCTAGTATTCATACAACCCAAATCATTTCATCACAAAAATAAAAAGAGACTGACTAAAAATAATTATCAAATGCAACTACTGATAGTGTTTAATTACCCTTCCCCGGCAACGGCGCCAAAATGTCGAGCACCCTAAATGCAGATAAGTTATTATCAACACATATAGCTTACGAAATTCATTGTCAACCCGAGGAAGTCTTTTGTTTCAAAGGGTAAGCGCACAATATATGCTAAACACCAAATCATTGTAGTGAATACTGTTCTTAAACAACTATGTTCATCCCTCAAACTTTGTGTGATCCCACCAATCTTCTAACTCTACAATTTCAACCTTGTCCTTCTATGCATCAACCAGAAATGAAATCAACAATTACTGACAGAAAGGAAATCCTATTCACAGCCCAGATTAAAGGAATTGCCTATTGATCTAATCACACTCGGAATCTGTAACCATAAATTAATTATAATCTAGAAATTCAATTGCGACAGATCAAGCTCGGCTATTCTAAGAATTGAATTGCAGAAATAAAGATCAACACTTATAACAATCAAGAATTACAAAGGGTTCGTGGGATATCAACCTGAAACCATGAGATGAACAGAGCTGTGTACAGCTATTGAATAAATTGCATAAAGGCTATCTACTCAGTCGACTGTTACGCTGTGACAGTTATCGATCTTAAGAAATGCAATACTGTAAATCACACATACTACTGCTGCGCACACAGAAAATATGATTAAC
>LPNX010531117.1:311812-358301 GCA_001517045.1 Pseudotsuga menziesii
GTTTGATTGGCATGCTAAGCAGTGTAAAACAAGGGAAGAAAGGTGATTAAAGATGGTTAAAAAGGGACCAAATTTGGACTCAACATTGTCCAATTACATCAACATAGAGGAATCTACGCAACTACGTATGTTAATTGCATAAATAGACTCCATAATGTGACTCTTAACTTTGCCAAAGACCCCCTATAGCATGCATTATGAGAAACCTTGTCTCCTTCCTTGTACGGATCCACCTCAGAACCATCTGAACTTCGATGTCATGTTGAACAATGCTCTATCCAACCATTGATGCTCAACCATGATCTATATCATGCCCAAACTCTGGGTCAAATAGAAGAATGAGGTTTATTTTGATTTTGCAGGCAACGCACCCAATCTAGATACAAATCCTATTCCATGCTCAAAATATCTCTGTAAGGATAAAAACCAAACCCACATGCATTAGCATTGAATAAATCCTATATTCATCGTGGTTGTTGATTTAGATCTGTCATCATTTATGATGAACCGTTAGTTTGATATTCATTGTTGTGATCCTGACTTTGTTGATCCCGACTATATTGATCCTGACGTTGGCAATCCGAACTGTCCAAACACAACAACGATCCTTACCGACTTTTCGACCCTATCCAAACACAAGAAGTTGAAAGTTGGTACTGTCAAACAACTTTAACAATAATCATCCTGGCTTCTGATCCCCTTATTTTCTGATTCTGACTTCATAGGTCGAAATTCGAAAGTCGGCAATAGGTCTATGTCACTATCAGCTTTGCAAAGAATCTGCCACATTTCAAATCATGAAAGGTCCACGTAGCTGCCAAATCGATTTCCAACTCAACACGTCATCTGTACACTTCCATGTGGCACTCTGTGGGTGTACCACATCAACATCGTATATGACACATGTCACCATTCTAGTGGTTCCATGTGGCACCCCTTTTGCCACTTTTACATTTTTGGTCGAAACTTCAGAATGTGATATATTTCACGTCCGATGTTTGTTTTTGATGAAATGAGTATCACCAGAAAAATCTCAGGAAACTCTATACAACTATCTGCTTTTGTACAAGATTTGAGTATTTTGAGTTTTGACCATTTAGGAGAACCTTATGGATAAAACCTCCCCATTGGAAAGCTTTTGGACCACCAAAAGCATGAAATTATTCAGTAAACATATGAGGGTACTTCTCCCTCACCGTTTTGGTCTCTATCCATCATGCCTTGATTGGATTCATTCTTTAAGACCCACATGAAGATAATCCACATCTCCTCTTTGTGAATTTCTTAACCTCTTTCAAGAATAAATTATTCATGTAGCTCATCAAGATACTCAGATGCAAGTCATCAACGGAAGGAACGTGAACATTATCCTCTTGATTCATGATCATTATAGGTTCATACAATTTCAAGTTTTCTACATTCACAACGAAGTACATCTACATATATGGAGGTAAACCTAACTGGAAATCATTATTACCAACTTTATCCAAAATTGTGAAGGGTCCATATGTGAGTGGTTTAAGATTTTTACCTTTACCTTTAAGTTGGTATTTGTTTATACGAAGCCAAACTTGATTACAAACTTGAAAATGATGATCCACATGATGTTTGGCATGCCTTGTATTGTATTTGTCCTAGTTTTTCTCCAATTTTTCATGTACTGCATGGTGTACCAATTAGATTTTTTGGATGAATTTCAAGGATTTGTATGCATCAACTAGTCCATCTTCCATAGAATATTTCCCATAAACAAAGTCTCATTTACAAAACATGTCTCAAATGGATGCTTTTGCATGGAAGAGTGAATGGCACGTGAAATATCCCTTAGTCAAATTACAAGCTAATTGATATCACTGTAAAAACCCAATCCCAAGTTATCTGTTTACTAAGGTGGTTACTTATGTATTTTGGATTAGAATTTTGACCAAACACTTCTAGTACTGCTCACTGACAAGCTTGTCGAAAGTTCTGACTGAATATTTCTCACAAACACATGTACAGTAACTATTGTAGGTGAATGTGACACAAACTATACTTATGAAACAATGTTAGGTTTATGTATTTCATCAAACATTTTGGAGAGTATACGTTGTAGTTGAATCTGTGATTTTTCAAGACTGAAATCTGATTTTTATATGTTACCAATTTCATGTGCACATTTTCTAGTTCCCACCAAAAACAATATTATTCCATGACATATAATAATCATCACTAATATCATACTTAAAAGCACAAAAGCATATCAGATTAGTAATTGAAATAGACTATGTACATGCCTGGGAAAGATGGGCATGAATATTAAGAAGATACACCCACAATTGAGAAGATATATGTTGTCATATAGTTGTTTTGCTTCTTCCAAGGACCATGACTCCTCCTGAATGGAAAATGAACCAAAAACAAGAGGGTTGTTATATGTATTTCTCCCTTCAGAATGAACACGCTGATACAAGAATAATGACTGTGGAGTTTGATGTGAAATGCATAAGTTGCTACAGGAATGTTCCTTCTTCTCTTGTTGACTGGGGCGTCCTTCCCTATTTAAACAACCCCATGTACAAGCTTTATTCTTGCATTTTGTTTGGTTTGAATCTTACCCTTGGCCAAACATGTTACTTCTGGTATGCCCTTCCTTAGACTAATCAAATAGCCTATGTGTCCTCTCTTCCCAACATAGATACCCATGTTTCTCTTCCAAGAAATGACCATAGTAGTCACAAGTGCGCCCTCCATTGAGTATGGTAAGAGGGATCCCCCACTAACACGTTGATGAAAATGGGAAACCACTGCAAACCACAAGAATAGCCTAGATCTGAAGCTAAGATGCAATTCTCCTTCACGACTATGAATAGTAAGTGAGAAATTTGAAGTGAATCCTCCTAAAAAATGGCTAGGATAGATTTGTTTCACTATAGAAACCATTCACCTCCTCCTAGGGTTTCATCCAAGAGAAGCTTGAAGCTCAAGATATCTCAATATCAAAACTCCAAAAAAATAAGAGAGAGAGAATGAGCTCTCATGTCCCTTTTTATATTTTCATTTTTTCCCCCTTATGACTTTTCAACTTCTCTTGACCTTTTATGTCATTAAAATATTAAAAGTGACTTTTTTTTATGAGAAAGTGACCCCGATTCACTTTTTTATTTGAAAGTGAGTACTTTATGAATTAACTTTTACTTCCTACTCACTTTACCATAAAGAGAATTTCTATAAATTCACTTTAAATAATTTAATTACTAATGTCAATTTATAAAGTCCTTTTAGCCTAAGTGACATTAATAATTAATTAATTCTTTTTTTTCCAACTATAGCTAACGGGAACTGGATAGGATAATAAGTTGCTCATGGTGGGTCATCTGGAAAGGGACATTGTAGTCCTTCCTTCGCGAAATCGCTTGTCCTCAAGAAACTACAAGTTGGGATGCTGCAATATATGTTCATTCTCCCAAGTGGCATCCTCCATAGGCATATCCAAACTCTCCTATGGGTCTAATAACAACTGCCCCTCCTCATCCAAAGGTGGTAACTCTGTAGATGTTGTGACATGTTGTCACAATACCTTATTGAGGCATGACACATGAAAGACATTGTGAATCTTGCTCCCCTCCGGAAGCTCCAGCTCATAATCCACTTCTTCAAATCTCCTGGTGATCTTGTATGGACCATAGAAGTGAGGATTCAATTTCTATGCACCGATATGCTTGAATGAATATCGACGACAAGGTTGAAGTCACAAAAATACTAAGCCCCCCGCCTCAAATCTGCACTCTATCTTGTGCCTATCTGCATAGATTTTCGGTTGGTTTTGAGTCATCTGCAAGTTTTCTTTATTGAAGTCACAAAAATACTAAGTCCCCCGCCTCAAATCTGCACTCTATCTTGTGCCTATCTGCATAGATTTTCGGTTGGTTTTGAGTCATCTGCAAGTTTTCTTTAAGTACTCAAAGGATGTCTTGACTCTTCTGGATCCAATCCTTCACTTTCAGATCCCTTCTATTCCCAAAATCCATGTCTATAAATGAGTAACGCTCTGAATGATGACATGTCAATCGATCTGTGGAAGATGGTATTGTAGCAATACTCACCCAAATGTAACCATCTGATCCTCGCCTTTTGTTTCGTTGTTACGTAGTTTCTCATATAGTCTTCAAACCACTTGTTCACAATATATGTATGTCTGTTTGTTTAGGGGTGGTAGCTAGTGCTAGGAGTCAACTATGTGTCAACCAACCTGAAGTGTTCCTTCCAAAAATCCTTAATGAACCTTCTATCCATGTCACTAACAATGTTTTTTGGCATCCCAGGTAAACAAAACACCTCTCTGAAAAATACCTTTGCCACCTAACCTACTATATAAGTTGAAGAGATTGTGAAAAAGTGCACGAACTTCGTCAACCAATCCATCGTCACATAAATGCAATCTTGGCCCTGTACTCGAGGAAGACCTATGATGAAATCCATAGAGATACTCTCCCACTTCTAATCTGGAATGGGGAATGGTTGTAGGAGCCCCACTGGATGGTTATGTTTAGTTTTGTTCTATTGACAGGTCACGCACTCCCTTACATGCCTTAATACATCATCCTTGAGTCCCCTCTAAGATAACCTCTCTCTGATCTAACAATATGTTTTAAAATACCCTTGATTCCTTGTAGGAGGAGCATCATGTGTGGCCCTCAGTATATTCTCTTTGATCTTGGATTCCAACACTAAGTGCATTCTATCCTTCTAGAAAACGACGCCATCTTCTACCTTGCACATGTCATCCTATACTACACCATTCAATATCTCACAAGCAAATTTTTCTTGGAGTATTCCGCAAGAAGGTGGGACTTACATTCTGCTGAAGTCTCCACCGGTGAAAAAGCAGTCGATTCTTGGAAAGGGCATCGGTAACAACATTTTTCTTCCCCTTTACATACTCAAAATCAAAATCATAAGCATGTATCCTGCTGACTCATTTTTGTTATCGTTCATTCAAATCTTTATGTTCTAGCAATTACTACAATCTATTGTGGTCAGTTCTCACCAAAAACCTACTGCCCACCAGGCACTTTCTAAACTTTTCCAAGGCATGCATTAAGGCAAGCATCTCTTTGTCATAGATGGAATAGAGGATTTCTAGATACTTGAGTTTCATGCTCTCAAAGGCTATATGATGTTTGTTCTTCATTAATACTGCTCTGATGTTAATGTCTAAAGTGTCATATTCCAACACAAAAGTTTGGTTGAAGTTTGGAAATGCTAAGACTGGGTAAGAACTCATCACCTCCTTGATCTTGTCAAAATATCATTGTGACTCATATGTCCATCTGAAGGCCCCTTTCTTTGTAATATCTGTAAGAGATGCATCTAGATAAGAAAAACCTTTCACAAACTTCCTCTAGTACTTTCATTAACAAAAGAATCCTCATAGCTTCGTGAGTGACTTCGATGGGGGCTAGTCTATAATGGCCTAGATTTTCTCTTGAAGAACTTGCACTCCTCGTGCACTGATCACACCACCCAAGTATAGTATCTTTGTAAGGACTACTCCCTCATGATGCCTAGTAGCTCATCTAAGTGTATCATGTGATCCTCCCAAGTCCGACTGTAGATGAGTAGATCATCAAAGAACACCAACAAAAATTTCTTTAACTGCTTGCAAAAAATGTGATTCATACATGACTGGAAATTAACTGGTGCATTGGTTAATCTGAATGGCATAACTAGAAACTCATAGTGCCCATAATTGCACCATAAGTTTGTGTTGTGAACATCCTGTTCAAAAACTTTGATATGATGATACTCAAATCATAGGACAATCTTTAAGAAGTATACTTCCCCATGCAACTCATTGATCCTGGGAATTGGATACCTATTCTTGATCGCCTTTTTGTTCAATTCCCTATAATCTATGCAAATTGGCATCATTTCATCCTTCCTCTTAATTAACACAACTGAAGATGCAAAAGGACTGGAGTTGGGCCTGATGTGCCCCATGGATAGAAGCACTTTAATTGTTTTCTCGATCTCATCTTTGAATTCCTTGGGATGTCGGTAAGGGGTGGTGATCACAAGTTTATCCCCCTCCTCTAACTCTACAGTATGCTCGAAACATATATTTGGTGGACTACTAGGAGGAATGTCTTTGAATACTTGGTCATGCTTCCCCAAAAGGTCATGTATGTCTATATGATACTACTATCCATCATGGGAGGCCTTATAGGTAGTGATCAAGCACTTCGCTGCATATGCCACATGGCCTTGTCTGAAGAGAGCCTCCATCCTGTGAGATGAAATAATTTTCAATGCTTCATTAGACATTGCTCGTAGAACCACTCGCATTCCCTCAGGAGTATTTAACCCCATATTCATGGTACGGTAGCCTATGGTAACGGGTCCTAGAGCATTGAGCCATTGTACTCACAAACCCACATTGATCTTTTCCAAGTCCAATATGTAAAAGTCATCTGTCATGAAATAATTTCCCATCGTCAAGGTCAATTAGGGGACCTTCTACATACATGGCATGATCTGTCCACCTACTATCTCTATGCCAAACCCCTCAAACTTCTAGGAATGGATGTCCTACTTGGCTACTAAGGAAGATTCAATGGAGTTGTGGGTAGCCCCACCATCAATCAGGATTATGACTCTCTACACTCCAATGACCCCTTTGACACAAAAATTGTTGAACCTGGGAGTGGTTGATAAAGTAGCGATGTTTCCCCTCTAAGGATGTATTGGTGGTTTTTGTACCTATGGTTGATGTACTTGTGGTTGTTGTACCTACTGTAACAGCACCCATGGTTGGCCCTGATCCTACTCCTACTTTGTCTCATGTTATGTGTCATTGTCCAAGCTACCTCTATGTAATGGACCTTACCCTTTCCCATACATTGATGTCCCGGCTACCACGGTTCCTTGCAGCTAAAGAAAAAATTCTTCATCCGCAACTCATTCTGAGTTTCATCATCCAACTTGTTATTCTCATATCCTCCCCTATGAAAGGGCATCTTGAACTTTCCTTTCTGGGGAATGAAAGGTTTAGTCGGAACCTTGTTTTTTGAAGCAACACCCTCCATGTCCTACACACAATATATAACGTCCTGTAAATATGTAGGATTG
The DNA here is from genome assembly GCA_001517045.1 of Pseudotsuga menziesii. NCBI lineage: Eukaryota > Viridiplantae > Streptophyta > Pinopsida > Pinales > Pinaceae > Pseudotsuga > Pseudotsuga menziesii. The sequence continues at coordinate 318,923 of LPNX010531117.1, forward strand.
AAAGCCTTGACTCGCTGTTATGAAGAGAAATTCCTATGGCTTGGGGTACCACAACAGAAAGCTTAACTCCAGAAATCAATCCTTTCATATATGCAAGAGAAACCAAACAACGAACACTAAAGGATCTCGATTCGTACCTTATTCTGAATGGTTGGTGTAGATCCCCATTGAGCTTTCCAACTTCAACTTGAATTAATGAATTACTTCCTCAGCATTCAATAAACAAGACAAGCATACTATATATAATTGTGTTAGCTCTACTCTAGCATATATAATCAATTACATATAAGCATTTGAAATCATCCATGGATAAAATATTCATTCAAACACACATTATTGGACAGGAAAAGATATTTCTATTGATATAAAATCAAAGATTACAATGGATACAACCTCTGTCGGCACGTATGCGAATCGGAGAAACCGAGTCCCCCACTTGGGCCTCCACCACTTCAATCCTCCATCTCTCGATAGCAAGCTCACAAGCAAAAGATAAGCTTGGGAAGAACACAACAGTGCTCCTAGGGACAAAGGGGATGCAGACTCAAGCACAAGTTCCGGCAACAATGGACTATAGTTCTCTTGCTCTTAATTTCTCATATTCCTTCAATGTATCCAAAGGGTTCCTTATATAGCTGATAATGGGGTAATGAAAGGTCAAATCTGAGTGATCTCAAGGCATAGGGAAGTCCAAGAGACAAGTGAGTCAGATCCACATCAAGGAAAACTCCAAAATAATTTGGCCTTTTGCACACATCCCAATGTACGCAGTTTTAGGGTTCAAACCCGCGTATATACACGCGAAAGAGTTTAAAAGTTGCACATGGCAATTTTTGCATGTTTTTAGGGATGATCTAGGAAACATCAAAGGAACAAAAATGGTCCATGGGGTCTAAGGAGTCTGCATAGGGACAAGGAAGGCCATAAAAGTGTGATTTACCATGTGTGGTAAAATCAGCTATAACATATGCCCCCTAATGTGTGAGGTCAGAGGGGTCATATGATGGCCTAAATACATTATAAGTCCATCCCAGAAATGAAGTGATGAAGAGCCCAGTGGAAGAACTAGCCACCCAATCAACACTATACAATGATACAACTTTGCATATAACTGCGAATACATATAGTAGTCCCGGATACATAAGAGTACAATGGCCATGAATAGGCATGATACAATATGACATATGTGGTCATCGCCACGTACAATATACATAGATCAGAATCTCCATGAAAAAGGATCATGATCTCCATGAAGACTGAAGATATACAATGGATCAAGATCTCCATAATGGCTGGAAATATCTGACATCTACTGGAATCAAGTCACGAGAGCTGAAATCTCATGAACACTGGCACGATCAAGGAGGTAGCATATATGAGATGCCACCAATCTGGAAGGTATTTTACACAAACCGCTATGAGTACATGTCCTACTATGTGAATAGAGGTGTCGAGGTCGAACATAGTAGTCCATCGTCTAATTACCGGTCATTGATGTATACCGTTAATAGACGCAAGATCACCCACCAATAATGAAAATGGGAATCAAGGTACTAGAGTGCAAACTAACAAGTGTGAATAAACGTGTTGAGGTCGAACACTTGAGAGAATCCATCGATCAAGGGACATTGATGTATTCCCAAAGAATTGTCAATGGCGAGAGAACCTGCAACTGATGATTGCAAGTCCCAAGGCACTCAAAGATTACTCTAAATTCCTATCCCAGAATAAATGATCTAAAGTCTATGGGATGAAATCCGCTAGAAGGAGGGCATTAAGGCATCCCCCATCATCCAACACGAGGTACTCAGCAAAGCTGTATAATGTGGAAGGACTCGATCATAAAGTGCACGAACCAGTAATTGTACCGGGAATGGCTGACATGCAAAGTCAAGATAACTAAGGAATGGTCGACTCAGGTTTCAACTTCCTTCGAATAAGAGCATAATGGAAAATGGTGACCGAATGTAGGCAGCATAGACTCGATATGCAAAACTGGGACATCTTTGCGACACAGGAGGCATCGATAGAGGCTCCATAGGGACTGGAAGCTTAACCAGTCGATGGAGATAAACTCAGATAAACGAGTACATCTCCTAAAGTTAAACTATTAACCCAACCAATGGATGTGATATATAGTTCTCTGTTCGAAGGCAACACGACTCGACTGCTGCCAAAGATAACATCTTTCCTTGTCCGGCTTTTTGGTTTTTTAAATTTTTTTGGACTTTTTCAAATATTTGAAAAGCTTGAAAAAGAATAAAATTGCTTTAAAGTTACAGACTAGGAGGAGACGAGTGTCAAATGGGCAAACAAACTAGTTCCAAGTAGTGGAACATACCTATGCTCAATGTAAGGACACATGTGTAGGATAGCGACACTCGGGGGAAAGTTCCCTCCCGGTAAAAATAGGGAATCAAGCTGCAAAGGATATACAAAATGGCTTTGTGTGGCTAGACATGAGACAAGCTCGGGCTATATGGCTGATACTCAGAGTCAGGGAAGCTGGCATAAGGCTCAAATGAGGTAGGCAAAGCTCATGATAATGCAATTACAACTTGACATAAGGGAGTCCAGGGGAAATAGGCCAGCAAAAGATCAAGAGGAGTATGAGGCTCTTGTGAAATGTCATGGCAATACTATACAACGGACTCCCACACCCTAAAGGACAAAACTGTCGGCATGGGCACCAAATGCAAATAAGGCACTAACTGGGGTACGCATATAAGGTCAAGCTCTACCATTCAAATCATGCCAATTCTAAAACAACAAGAAGGTTTCGTGACAAGATAGAATAAGTTCGTACCTACGGTTAAAATGAAACAGTCATAAGGTCATGCAAAATGCAAGCGGATGTGAAATCCTAACCTATATGCCAGTTCAGACATAATACCTGTGATAGGAACGAACGGGTCGAAACCTCGGAGAGAGTGTACAAAAACTGGATCCTACATGACAACCATATTAGTCCAAAACAACCCAAAATAGTCAATAAAGAATCCAAACTATAGGATATAGGGAGGAATGATCATGACAAATGCACCCAAAGGAAACAATGTGGTGAACGATAGGACATAAGAAGGAAAGTAAGGTGTAGACCCAATGTTCACGCATCCACTACCACCCCCATGAGGGTGACCACCGGTGTAAAGACCGAGAGAAGGGAATAAAAATACTCCACAAATGGATTAGAGGATGGAATATGACCATTCCCAAATCTATGAGCATGGTAAGGGGCTGTGATGCCCCCAAGTCTGACACCAGGGTCTGTACTAGGACCAATGACGAGTGATAGGATACCAGGCATGCCGAAAATAAAAGGACCCAAACTCAAGAGAGCATAAATATACTCAAGTAACTGCGATCCCAAAGGCCAATTAGCGCACAAAGAGTACACTCCTAAGAAAATCTATAGCCAAAATACAAGCAAACCAAGGGGAGGATATGTGAGCTCCCAAATGCAGTAGGTATGTCTCACCTAGGAGAGGCTCAAAACTCCCATACACTGCAAGCAGAGGTACGTAACCAATTATAGTGGCCCTCAGGTTCAACACATAAAGCGACTGTGTTATCTGACCTCTACCTGGCAGGGACACCTACAAAATAACCTCTGCAAGTACCCCCTATGATACCTAGGTAAGGCAACTAAGGTCACCTCAATATAACCAATGCTCAGGCGGACAGTCGCAGGCGGGATTGACCATATGGGCAGGGTAGCAAAGCCCGAAACTCTCAAAAGAGCCCCCAAATACGAATACAATCCTGGAAATATCTCTGGTGGTACTCAATTATGACTAGGGGTCATCCCAATCATTAACCGCTTACATTTCCTCGTGCTTAACTCCCTTGTAAGAGGAGGATCCTGAGAAACACTAATTATACCAAGGAATTTCACACTCTCACCTGGACAGACACATACATGTTGTTGTTTAGTGGTTTTGGAGAATTAACTCACAATGAACTATTCCAATACCCTAAAACCTAATCTTGTTGGTGTACCCTATCAAAGAAAATAGTGTAATCCATTTTAATTGGCTGTAATTACTCAAAGGGAAATGGTCGTGCACCTAATGAAGTTATGACTCAACAGTGAAGTAAATATGCACACCATAACAAACAATGCTAAGTGCAATCTTTGTCAAATGAAAAACAGGGTATGCCACTACATGAGATGCATAAATATATATTCCTTTTCGAATGCCAATGCAATCCTTCCTATATGAAAGCTTAAATACAACTCTCATCCGAGCAATCCAATGCAAGTACCTCCTCAAATCCATATCTAAGATGCAACTAGGAGTGCAACTACTTTGTATTTTTCAATATAAAAGAATGAAAAATGCAATAAAAGTCATCTAAAACTCTCAGTCTCTGCAGCAAGTATAAAACACAAGCCCAGCAAGACACCGAGACAAAAAGAGTAATGCACTAATGGAAAAACAAAAAGATAAATGAATAAAACTAATTCAAAGAAAAATCAATGAAAAAAGTGGTCTCTGGTCATGAAAGAAGCATCCAACAGACAACAATAGACCCAAGGAAGACCCAACCACACTCACAACCCACCCAACAACTTCCCACCATATCAACTCACCAAAAGGGAGGATGTACGCAACTGTTTAAAGAACAGTTGCGTATATACGCGACTTTTGGCCAAAAAGATGCATATATACACAGATTTTGGCCAAAAACCTACGTGTATATGCGACTTTTGGCCAAAAACCTGCGTATACAGAGAAGGCAGTGGTAAAAAGCAGGCCAAGGGTCAAACCAATAAAGGGGAGTGTCCATGGATGAACATACTATAAAATCCAACACATAAACAAGGAGAAACAAAGAGCAAGTCAAGAATATCAATCCCATTGTGCTGATAAAAACCCCCAAAGGCAAAATGACTAGGAACTCCCCACCAGAGTCGCCAATTCTGTTACAGAGAGAAAATCCTATGTCTTGGGTTACCACAATAGATAGATTAACTCTAGAAATCAATCCTTTCCTATATGCAAGAGAAACCAAACAAATAACACTAAAGGATCTCGATTCGTACCTTATTCCGGATGGTTGGTGTAGATCCTCGTTGAGCTTTCCAACTTCAGCTTGAATTGATGAATTACTTCCTCAACATTCAATAAACAAGACAAGCATACTATATATAATTGTGTTAGCTCTACTCTAGCATATATAATCAATAACATATAAGCATTTGAAATCATCCATGGATAAAATATTCATTCAAGTACACATTATTGGAGAGGAAAAGATATTTCTATTGATATAAAATCAAAGATTACAATGGATACAACCTTTATCGGAACGTCTGCGAATCGAAGAAATCAAGTCCCCCACTTGGGCCTCCACCACTTCAATCCTCCATCTCTCGATAGCAAGCTCACAAGCAAAAGATAAGCTTGGGAAAAACACAACAGTGCTCCAAGGGACAAAGGGGATGTAGACTCAAGCACAAGTTCCGGCAACAATGGACTATAGTTATCTTGCTCTTAATTTCTCATATGCCTTCAATGCATCCAAAGGGTTCCTTATATAGCTTATAATGGGGTAATGAAAGGTCGAATCTGAGCGATCTCAAGGCATAGGGAAGGCCAGGAGACAAGTGAGTCGGATCCACATCAAGGAAAATTCCAAAAGAATTTGGCCTTTTGCACACATCTCGATGTACGCAATTTTAGTGGTCAAACCCGCGTATATACGCGAGAAAGAGTTTAAAAGTCGCGTATGGCAATTTTTGCATGTTTTTAGGGATGATCTAGGAAACATCAAAGGAACAAAAATGGTCCATGGGGTCTAAGGAGTCTGCATAGGGACAGGGAAGGCCATAAAAGTGTGATTTACCATGTGTGGTCAAATCAGCTATAACACTCAGCCACATAATCGCTCAAATAATCCCTTTGTGAACAACATGATAAGTTGGGTCTCTAAAATATCTGACACCATCACTACCAATCTATGAAACTTTGTGATATAAGCATCCATCATATTGGTATGCCTAATTTGCGCTAACTCACTGAAGTGTATATCCCAATATTTCCTATAAAACCTATCCATCAACCTCTATGTAAATTCCATGTAGGATGTGATACTAGCGTGGCCCAACATGGCTAGGCCATGATACCACCACTCATGTGCTTCTCCCTCCAAATGTAAGGTGACGTATTTGATGTCCTCCACCTCCTTCATAGGGTTGAGCTAAAAGTAGGTGTCCAAATTATGGACCCATGCCCATGGTGTTCTCTTATTGGAGCCATTGAAGGAAGGAAGTGTTAGTTTCCCAACCTTCCACTGGATATCATAGTTTGGCTACCCTTTGTTGAATTCCCATGGTTTGTTCATGTACTTGACATTGCATAACTCCTGGAAATTCATAGTTTCCTGAAAATCATCACCTAAGTTCTGATACTCCACCAAGTAGTCTGTAAATTTGTCACCTGGTATTGGTTTTCTCAGCTAGCCAATTGGATGCTCATCAATGAACTGGGGAAAAAGGGGTTAGGGTATCACTGCATTTGATGATGGGACATTTGGATGAATGGGGATATTGGTATTGCTTCCTTCGGGGTGGTTTCCATTTCTTCCGTTGGTACCCATGTTACTTCCGTCAGCATGATTCCTATCATGTTCACCTATAGCCCTTGGGCCATGATTTCCCCCATCATTGTGATTATCCATGTTGTTCATGAGGAATTGATTCATAAGGTTAACCAAATTCTATTGCTTTCTAGCCAAGTCATCTGAATTGTTCATGGTGTTGTCATTATGAGGTGCATCCGTATTTGGGTCACTCCCATTGCCTCCAAACAACCCATGCTCACTACCCCCAAGCAAATCATTCATGTCACCCATTTCTTCTCTCACGATCTCTGGTTTCTCTTCTTCTTCTTCCACAAATTCTTCTTCCTCTGATTCAACTATTCCTTCCATCTACTATGATAAAAAGATGTCGCTAGGCTCACATGGTCTTCTCCTCCTGTATGTGGGGTGTTCAATATTTTTCAAATTCATAGAATTTTCATGGAATCACAGGCTAGCAGGGTTAATGGATATGATACCATTGAAATATCCCTTAGTCAAATTACAAGCTAATTGATACCACTGTTAAAACCCAAGCCAAGCTAATTGTTTACTAAGTTGGATGCTTATGTATATTCGATTAGAATTTTGACCAAATACTTCTGGTACCACTGACTGGCAAGCTTGTTTGAAAGTCCTATTTGAATATTTCTCACAAACACTTGTACTTAAATTGTTGTAGGTGACTATGACACAAACTAGACTTCTGAAACATTGTTCGGTTTATGTATTTCGTCAATCATTTGGGAGAGTATTGGATGTAGTTGATTTTGTGATTTTTCATTACTGAAATCTGATTTTTACATGTGAAGTTCATATTTCATGTGCACATTGTCTAGTTCCCACCACAAACAATATTATTTCATGACATATAATAATCATCACTAAATATCAAACTTCAAAGCACAAAAACATATATGATTGGTAATTGAAATAGACTGTGTACATGCCTAGGAAAGATGGACATGAATATTAAGAAGATACACCCACAATTGAGAAGATATATGTTGCCATACAGTTGTTTTGCTTCTTCCAAGGACCATGACTCCTCTTGAATGGAAAATGAACAAACAACAAGAGGGTTGTTGTATGTATTTCTCCCTTTAGACTCGACACACTGCTACAGGAATAATGACTATGGAGTTTGATATGAAATGCATAAGATGCAATAGGAATGTTCCTTCTTCTCTTCTTGACCGGGACGTCCTTCCCTATCTAAACAACCCCAAGTACAAGCTTTATTCTTGCATTATGTTTTGGTTTGAATCTTACCTTTGGCCAAACATGTTACTATTGGTGCACCCTTCGTCAAATTGATTAAGTACCCAATGCATCCTCTCTTCCCAACCTGGATACCCACGTCTCTCTTCCACGAAATGACTATAGCAATCACAAGCGTGCCCTCCACTAAGTATGGTAAGAAGGATCCCCCACTAACACACCCTTCCAAGATATGACAATGGGAAACCACTGCAAACCACAATAATAACCCAAATTTGAAGATAATATGCAATTATCCTTTATAAGAATGAATAGCAAGTGATAAATCTGAAGTGATTCCTCCTCAAAAATGGCTAGGATAGATTCCTTTCACTATTGAAACCATTCACCTCCTCATAGGGTTTCTTCCAATAGAATCTTGAATCTCAAGAGCTCTCAGTATAAAAAATGCAAATAGAAAAGAGTGAGAGAATGAACTCTTGTGTCCCTTTTTATATTTTCACTTTTGACCCCTTGTCACTTTTCAACTTCTCTTGACCTTCTCTCTCATTAAAATATTAAAAAGTGACATTTTTATGAGAAAGTGACCCCATTCAATTTTTAATTTGAAAGTGAGTACTTTATGACATAACTTTTACTTTCCGCTCACTTTACCATAAAGTGACTTTTTATAGAGTCACTTTAAATAATTTAATTACTAATTAATTATCTTTTTCGCCGACTATATCCTACGGGAATTGGATAGGATAATCAGTCGCCCATGGTGGGTCATCCGAAAAGTAACATTATAGCACAAGTGTAGGCATGTTGTACATAATGGAACCGCTCATCCCAAAGCTTAGGATGTTTAGTACAATATCCTCAAACTAGATGTACCACCATTCGATTGATCACTTCAGTTTGATCATTGGTTTGTGGATGAATATCGGTGCTCGTCTTCAACTTGGTGTCCATAAGTTCCCACAAAGTTGACCAAAACTTCCCAAGAAAGTGGGAATCTTGATCAAATACAATGGAAGTGGGTAACCCAAAATGAACCCAAACATTCTGGAAAAATAATTGAGCAGTCAACTCTATTGTGACCTACTTTTTACGAGGCATTAGGATGCACATTTTATTGAACCTATCCACAACCACATACAAGTAATCATGACCTTTCCTAGACATAGGAAGCCTTCCCATAAAATACATAGACACACTTTCCCATGGACAAGAAGGTAGAGGGATTGGAGTGTACAAGCCCAATTTTATGTTACTTGGCTTACTAGTAGCACACATTACACATCCCCTTGCATATTTGGATACAGTCTCATTCATATGAGGCCAATAACAATACCTTTGAAGCTGAGCTATTGTATTACTTGCACCAAAGTGACCAAATATAAGAGAAGTATGGGCTTCTCTAATTACATGAACTATTTCACTCCGTGGAATACAAATTTTTCCAAGATGATGCAATAATTTATCATGAATAAGATAATCCAATTCTTTAGTGTGTGTACCATGCATTAAAGATTCATGCACATCTTTGAAGTCGTCATCCTTAGTAAATTGTTCAATGTAACTTTCATGAGCCATTGGATAATTTTGCAAAATAATAGATGCATTTGTCAGAGGTCTGGATGACATGTCTGCAACTTAATTCTGATTTCCCTTTTTATATTTGATGATTAATTGAAATTGTTGCATAAGAAGTGCCTTGATTGTTGTAGCTTAGTTTGTGATTGTATATATTATAACGGTTGATGATCAATATGTATGATTGTTTCTTTACCCTTTAAATAATGTTTCTGCTTCTTCACAATTTGTACTAATGCATATAACTCTTTATCATATGTGGAATAGTTTGTTATTGTCTTAGATAATGTTTCATAATGATAACATATAGGTTTCTTATGTTACGTTAATATTGACCGCATGGCATAACCACTAGTATAGGTTTCAATATTGAATGGCTATTGTAGATATGGAAATGCAAGTATTGGTGTTGTACTGATATTTTCTTTCAAAGTTTCCAAGGCCTTATGCTCTTTGCCTCCCCACTGAAATACATGTTTCACACTTTTCAAAGCATGTAAAGGAGAAGCAATAAATTTGGTCCAATATTGGGTTGCTCCTGAGAAGATTTTAAGGCATGTCTTACATGCTTGGCAAGAAGCTTCTAACTTCTGTTACATAATTTGGCTTGGGCCAATTTTGAATGACCTCAACTTCAGAGGGATATATTCTCAATTCACCACCCCCAACAGTGTAACCCAATAAAACCAAATATGTACACATTTGGACATCTTTAAATACAATTTCTACCTTGGTAACACATCTAAGACATGTCTTACATTAATAACATGATATTCCCAAGTTCGACTGAATATCAAAATATCATCAAGTATACTATTGCAAATTCATCAATGAATGGCCTAAATACATCATTCATAATCTGCATGAAGGTATTGGGATATTTACAAAGCTCGAAGGGCATAACCATTCATTCATAAAAACCTTGTTTATCTTTCAAAGCAATTTTCCAAATATCATTTCCATGGATTATGATTTGAGGATAACCACTTCGTAAGTATAACTAGTGAAATAAACGACATTTTTTAACTAATCCAAAAGATCATCAATACAAGGAAGAGGATATCGATTATTTACCGTGATTTTGTTTAGAGCTCGAAAATCAATGCACATCCCCCATGTCCCATCTTGTTTTGGAACAAGTACTATGGGTGATGCGCAAGGCGAATAGCTTGGATGGATGAACCCTTTCTCAATCAACTCTTTTACTCGTTTCTTAAACTCTTCATTTTCAATTACTGATATTATGTACAAACCAGGGTTACACAATGGAGCATCATGTAGCAATTGGATCTCATGTTGAACCTCCCTCTTAGGAGGCAATCTTTGCAGTTCCTGAAATATCTCAGTAAAGTCATAAACAACTTTAATCAAATCATTTTTATGCAAAGGATCACATCCCTTAAAATCATTATTGCTATCACTTTCTTTGGGTTTAACAACCACGATGACAAATTTATTGTTGGCATTTACCAATCTCTTCATCTGTCCAATAGAGACAAGGAACAATTTTGTCTTCATACGATGGGCTCTTGCTATGAATTTTGTTCCATCTTTAAACAAGTGGTGTTTGTTTTCTTCCCTATGAAGGATTTCTTACCTGTCATAAAGCTAAGGACTCCCCGATACAATACCATATATCTAATGAAACCACATCCAAATCAACTTCATCTATAAATCCAGAATTTATAGTAAACATGAGTCTGCATTGCTTGGTAACTTGTAGTTATGCATTTTCACAAACCCATCCAAGTGGATATGGTTTGGGGTGTGATTTAGTTTCCAAACCAAACATTTTAACTATCTCTTTAGAAATCAAGTTATCTTGTGATCCGCTATCAAATAAAGTATCGATTTTGGTATGTTTAGAAATCACCCTTATCATGTGAAATAACTCACTCCTTTTCTTTTCATCAATAACAAGTTCAACTTTTGAAACACAATTAGAAGAATATTTAACTTGTAAACCCGTGGCTGCGATTTTTGTCTCATCTCTAGGTTCTAATCCCAAATCGTGTTGGATAGTGGCAATCGTCTTCTTTACTTCTTGTTCCAAAACTTCTTTGGCTTGAGTTTCAGGTGGATTTTCCAGCATTTGGATGCGTCATGACCCTTTTTCTGGTAATGCATGCATGTGGGTTTTTCTCCTCTCTTCTTCCCAGTAGTTGTTTTCTTTCCTCTCCCTTTACCTTTAAACTTATTTCCACCAGGTGCTATTGTTCCCCTTAGATTCAATATGGGTGGATTCGACACACACTCTATCCAAGTTAGTAGGATTGAACATAAGAATAGTATGCTTTAAATAACTATGCAATCCTGCTATGTATTTAAGAAGTTTTTATTATTATAAAGAGGTATACACAGCACTAAAGCCATGTTTCTAAACTCGTGTGAGCATTCCTACACACTTTGTCCCTTACCATGTCTAAAACTCTGATAGTCCACCATAGCTCGTTGCATATAACCCAACTGATATAACTATTTTTTCAACACTAAAATAAACTCATACCATGAGGAAATAATTTTACCTTTAGTAATCAAATCCTCTTGAGTTTTTCTCTCCCACTAGATGAGAGTAGTGCCCCCAAGTTGGAGGGAATCCAACTGGATCTTTTCTTCGTCACCTGCAAGTTTTTGAATTTTGCAATAAACTTCAATTTGTCTAACCCAATTATCTAGCTTCTTAGTGCTAATTTCTCAATAAACAATAGGTAAATCAAATTTCACATCAAGATTTATCAATGGATTAATGTCACCTTTCTTATGATCATTAGAATGATGAGAATGAGAGGAAGAAGAAGAAGAAGAATTAGAACTTGAAGATGCAGATGAAGGTTCAGGAGGACTTCCTCGATTTCCTAAAGCATTATCCATTGTTTGTACCTTCTTATTTACCTTCTAGTTCAATCTCTCTTGATAGTCTGAGAACAACTTTTCTACTCTATCTGCAATCTGGTAGAAAGCCTTTCAAAAATCCTTTGCATCTTCCTCTCCAAAGTATTTGTATGCCATTTTCTTTCTTCAAGTTACACGTCCAATTTATGGATTTAAAGGCTTAAGTTCTCCTTCACCTGCTTTAAGCTTGGCCCTAGTAAGCATTCACACTCAAAAAATTTTGGTTAATAAATCATTGATACCAACTAATCTGAACTTTACGAGAACTTTTTAACGACGAATTATGTGATAATGTTTTTAATAGTTTACTCTTTGAGAATATTTTAAAATGGCAACTTAAAGAAGCATAATCAACATAAATTGTAAATAAACAAGGATGCAAACCACAATTTCAAGACTACAAATGATAACAGAGTTCGGCACTGAAGGCCTATGTCTTCAAGTCCACTTCTAGTGCGATCATTTCAATTAATTCTTCAAATGTTATCCAATTACATCAACATAGAGGATTCTCTACAATTATGTCTATTAATTGCAGAAATATATTGCAAAATGCGACTTTGCCAAAGACCCCCTTTAGTATGCAGTATGAGAAACTTTGTCTCCTGCACTATATGAATCCACCTCATAACCCTATGAACGTTGATGCTATTTTGAACGATACTCTATCCAACCATCGATGCTTGACCATGATATGGATCGTGGCCAAGTTGTGGGTTAAATAAAAGAACTGGTTTGCTTTTAAATCCACTGGTAACCCAGCCAATCTAGATACAAATATGATTTCATGCTCAAAGTATCTTTGCTAAGATAAAAACCAATCACGTATGCATTGGTTTTTGCATCGAAAAAATCTCAGATTTGTTTTTGGTTGTTGATTTAGATTCACCATCATTTATGGTGGACCGTTAAATTGTTACCCAATGCCGCAACCCTGAATTTGTTGATCCTAACCATGTCAATCCCAATGTCGATAATTTAAAGTTGAAACTTTCCAAACAAAACAATGATCCTTGTCGAATTTTTTGATCATGACTTCAAAAGTAAGAATTCAACACTATCAAAACAAATTTCACAATAAACATCATGAATCGCGATCTCAACTTCGGAGGTCAGAAGTCGGTAATAGGTCCATGTCACTACCACGTTTGCAAAGAATCCACCACATGTCAAACGGTGAAAGGTCCACGTAGTTGACAACTCGACTACCAACTAAGCATGTCATTTGTAGCCTGCCACATGGCTCTCTATGGGTGTGCCACGTCAACATTTATGTGTTACCCTTCCAATGGTGCCACATGGCACCCCTTTTTTCCACTTTTACTTGTTTTGTCATAACTTCTGAAACGTGATATCTTTCACATCTAGAGTATGTTTTTTATTAAAAGAGTATCTCCCGAAAGCTCTTGACAAGCTATATACAACTGTGTACTTCTACAAAACATTTGAATATTTTCATTTTTGGTCATTTGGGAGATCCTACTAGATCATTGAGGTTGTTTTAGGTGGCCTACTACCTGAGAATGGGTAAATGGGCATGAATTTTCCATGGGGTTGGTGCCTTGAAACACTTGTTTGAGTGGTAGTAGGTGACTTGACAGTGCTAGGAAGGGATGGAGATATTTCCTTTGATTAATAGAGTGTACAACATATTGAAGTGTAGACGGAACATTTTGTTTTGGGCATGAAGAAGTGCATTTTGATGGGTTGAGAATGATAGTTGTACTAATTATCCAATAACTTAAGAACATGGGCATCAACAATGTTCAAAAGCATGAAATATTGGTTAAAGTATAGAAGAACTAGTAGGTTTTGAGAATCTCAACGTTAGATAGTTGAGAGACCTTCTTGGTGAAGGTTGGGTTGCAACAATGGTAGCAACATGTGTATCATAGAATTAGTGTGAGAGAATTGGGCAAAGGCATTTTGAGAAATGGTCAATTGCATATGGATTCTAGCAATGGCATTGTGAAGTGGTTGAAGGAATTAATTATGTATGAATGTAGTGTTGGCACAATTTAGAGCGCACAAAGTGCGGTACTACCATCAACGGAGAAGACGTCAACAAGAAAAAAATACCAACTACGAAGGGTAAAGAAGCCGATGAACAAGGAAGTTTTGGTCAAAGTAGTTAGTAGTCGGCCAAGTGGACCATTTTGTAACGACCAAGTGAGCCTATAAATAGAAATAGGATTGTAAGATTTGGATTATCATAATTAGGAGATCATTAAATCATTAGCATTATCATTGTGATCGATCAGTCGGAGAAATATCTTTATTCGACATTGTACAATTTCACATGTGTGGATTATATTCTGATGTTTCGGCGTGGGTTTGATCTAGTTGTCTAGTAGCATCTTTTGGTATTCTCTTATGTGAATATCTTTTATGTGATGTATGAGATGAGTTAATGGTGAAATGTCTATGGCGTTGTCTTTTATCGCAATGTGATTGATGTTCCGCAATGGTTAAAATACATAGACTTGGTTAGATAGATGTTATGGTTATGCTGCGAATGGTTAAATACATGTGAATGCAACTAAGGTAGCATAGTAGTATGATGGGAATATGGATTTATGTTTGTCCCCTCCCCATTATAAAAATGTGGTTCCTGCAGCTCCCCTTAAGCATCTCGGGTGAGACTGCACTCTCTCCGCGGGTGTTGCTGGAAATGGTAAATCATTTCTGGGTCGATGTTTAAGGAGTCTATGTCGCGATTTGTTGACACCAATGCAAAGTGAACCCTTGTCGATAGAACTATGTTTCAACAAATGGTTCCATTGCTAGGACCATAATACGAAAGAAAAAAAAAAGAGTACATGTTGTGGCATCTGACGAAACTAGAAATCCAGGACTGGTTAGATAACAAAACCTGAGAGTTTTCCAAAGAAGAAAGATAGAACTTGAGATGGCCAATGAAGGAATGGTTAGAGAAGTGCATCTATTTCAACATCCACAAAGTATTTTTTTTGTGAATTCCCAATATTATTTTATGAATGGTTGGCACAACTCACTTTCCAAAAGAGGAATTTCTAGGTAGGTGAGCCTGAGGACTGGACTCTGGAACTAGTCCAACAGTTGCACGGGATCAACAACAAGGCTTCGAGAGCTGTCGACGTATAGATAGAAAACATTTTGGAAGGATATATCACTAATTTCGTTGTCGATACAATCAAATCCTACAATGACACAGAAAGGAATTTCTTAAAGGACCCAGAGGGAGATACCTATTGTCGTTACCATCATGGATCAAGATTCTCATCTATGAAAAAGGGATATTAAAGATGAATTCTGACGAGTCAATCCCTAGTGTGCGAGGGTTGTGGGTATCGCGAAGGTATGGGTTTGAGCGACTGATGTGGGGTAAATGTATGTGAGTCATGACGATACTGTGAGGGAATTCATGGAAGAGTGTGGTTTCCTATGAAGTGTGGTTAGGTTCTGATCGAAAAAGAGGAGGAGGACTAAGGAAGAGAGTCCTAGTGCGATCAAAACATAGAACTATGATAAAGGACCACAAGGGACTACACGACCCTACAGTGACAAAGGAAATGATCAAGCTACCCCTAAACCTGAGGAAGGACCAACCCAGAGCTACAACGTACCTATGACACCGTGCACCGTGCCAAAATTGGGAGGAAGAAACACAAGTTCCTCGCAGGGTTGTCCTATGTATCAGAACAGTAGTAATAATAGAAGATCAACAAACACCAGTAGAAAACCCACGATGGTGGGTGACGATGTAAAGGTACCTTTGTTTCAAGGAAACGAGACTCGGGACCCAAAACGGTACAGGTTTTTATGCGAAGCAATATGGATAGTGAAACAAGTCCAAGATGAGGATGTCAAGAAAGGAGAACTTGCAATGAACTTTAGGGGATGGACGTTGGATTGGTATATGAAATTTGTGCAAGTACCGACATGGAATCCATAGAAGACCCTAGTGGAAATCAGGATGGGAATGATCAATGAATTTAAGAAACCGAAGCTAGAATCACAGTATATTACATAGTTAAAGGAAATAAAACAATTCCCCAACGAATCGACGTGGGATTTTAATCATAGATTTAAAACTCTGATGGCCAAGGTTAGATTCGGAATGAGTGATGTGCAGCATAAAGAATGGTTCATTATGGTCTTGGTACCCCACACCTGCATGCCGCTAATGCAACAGAATATCGCATCCCAAGCAGAAGCCCTGGCAATTTTGATGAAACTAAAGGCTGCACCAGTTGGAAAAATAGGGATTAGAATGAGCCAGATCTAGTCATAGTTGGAAAACCTTACCATCCAGGTACAGGATATTAAGAAAGGAAAAGAGGTCCATTAATAAATACACTGTAGTCGATGTCGGTCCGAGGGACATCACAAGAACCAATGTCCAGACTTCCATGAATACTTGCAGTTGGGAGCATTGAATCCTCTGAATCAAGGAGGAGTGCCCTGGTGCTAAATTTGTTAAACAAGAGGACACCGGTCGAAAGAATGTATATACTTAAAAAAAATTGTGTCGAATCCAGCCAATATTTTATGTAATTTCTATCGGTCAGTTGGTCATGAAGAAAAATATTGTAGAGCTTACGATTTGATCCAGGAGAACCATGGATACACACTTTATGAAAGGATAAGAGAAATAACCAGTACAGAGACCTCAGTCGCAGTCGCAATATAATCAACCGCAACCGGAATATAATCAATCATAGCCACAATATAATCAACCTCCACTGCAGTATAATCAACCACAAAAACAATTCAATAAACCATAGTACAGCTAGCCACCGTATCAACATCATGGATGATTCCAAGGAGGATTTCATGGGGGTCGCAACGAAGGATTTGGTTAAGGAGGAAATTTTGGTCGAGATCGAGGACCGGTTATTTGTTACAATTGTGAAATGGTAGTGTTGAGATTCTTTATGCTAATCTAAATTATCAGTATTCAATTCAATTTCACAATAATAATAGCATACAGGATCAATGAAAGAAACAGTATCACAAGATCAACATAGATTTACCCTAGGAAAATCCGAAAGGGAAAAACCTAGCAAGAAAATATTCCTCAATATAGATGATCAAAAAGATAAAAGATAAGACTTCAGACTGGTCCTTCTCCTCCTTGCAGATAAGACTCTCTCTCTCTCATGCACTACACAAGTGTGTGTCTATATGTTACAAATGAGAAGCACCTCTCTCTAGTTATATTCTTTCGCTCACTTGATTTTTCACTCAACTAAGTCGGCCCCACTAAACTTGATTGGTCTGACTTCTCTAGGAGGACTCAAAACACCTTAATGTTATATTCCGGAGGGCGCTAATGACCTGGCTTACAACGGATGGTTTTTCCTCATGACTCTTTACTGACCTAGTACAATATACAATGAAATATAAATGATTCTCCCGATAGGAACATCGAGGTACAATAAGTGAATACATTTCGAAGTTACAATAATTCAACACTCCCCCTTAATGAGAAGGGTATTCTACAACAACAACAATAACAACAATAGGAGAAGGAGAGAGAGCATCTTCAACATCATCAGGGTGATACATCTATAAATCATTGAAATCTTTTTCATCATCTTTGACATATAGTCTTCATCTTCAATTTCAACAACATCAACACTTTGATTGTTCAATGGAAAACATCATCAGCAATACTTTGATCTTTCGATCAGCAACATCATCATCAATACTTTGAGCAACATCATCAGCAATACCTTGATCTTTCGATCAGAAACATAATCATCAACAACAACAACCTCCAATCCACAACACGAAGACGAAAGTCTACGGATCACTTTAGGACTTAAGTCCAGGGATGATACAATTCCACCAAATTCTCAAGGACTGAAGTCTATGGATACAATTACGGGATAATCACTCCCTATAACTTTAGGTCTTAGGTCCAAGGATGATGCAATCCTACCACATTCTCGATGAACAAAATCTCCAGATACTATTATGGGATAATCACTCCCTATCACTTTAAGACTTAGGTCCAAGGATGATGCAATCCTACCACATTCTCGAAGACCGAATCCTCCAGATACTGTTACGAGATAATCACTCCCTATCACTTTAGGACTTTCATCTATAGATGATGCAATCCTGCTTCTTTCTCAGGCACATAATTCTATGGATCACTTTAGGACAAGTTTCCAGGGATGATACAATCCCTACTACAACATCATTGCTCCCCCTTTCGGGGAAGGTCTTTTCGAACAACACCAAGCTTATCTCGAAAGTATTCAAACTTTATTCAGGAAAAACGCTTTGCCAACACATCAACAACTTGTTCATCGGTACCCACATACTAGAGCTTTATGGATCCCTTCTGTATCATATCTCGAATGTAGAAATATCGGATTTCTATGTGCTTCGATTTATCATGGAACACTGGGTTCTCTGTCATCTTTATACAACTCTAGTTATCACATAGAATCACTGTGGTATCCAACTCCAGGTTAAATAGACCTGACATCAGCTTCCGAAGCTATATGGCTTCACAACTAGAAAAGCAAGTTGTTATGTATTCTTCTTTAGCCGTGCTAAGAGAAACACTGGATTGTTTCCTGCTAAACCATGAAATCATAGCAAACCCCAGACAATAACATCCACCTGATGTGCTTTTCCTGTCTAAGACACTTCCAACCCAAGCTTCATCTGTATATCCATACAATATGTAGTCATGATTTCCATCATTTTATATACCAAAGTCTATAGTTCCTTTCAGATATCTCATCACATGTTTTGCAGATACCAGGTAAACATGTCTAGGTTGAACGAGATACTGACTCAAGGTGTTCACAACAAAACAAATGTCCGGTCTGGTATTTATTAGATAAATCAACGACCCAATAATATGTCTGAATTGAGTCACATCCACTAACTTTGATGATTCATCATCCAGCAAATTCATCTTGGTATCCATGGGTGTGGCCATGGCTTTACATTCCAACATATCAAATCTTTTCAAAATTTCTACTGCATACTTTCCCTGATTGAGAAAGATTCCTTCTNTACATCTATACCTAGAAAATAGTGCATTAATCCAAGGTCTTTCATCCCAAATTCCTCAGCGAGCTTCTTCTTGCATTCTTTAATTTGTTTCTCATTCCATGCCAAAAATAGGTCATCCACATATAGTAATAGTATGACAGGTTCATAATCTATAACCTTGAATTAAAGGTTAGGGTAATTTTTGCTCTTGGTAAAGTTCAAGCTCATCAAGAAACTATCTATCCTTCCATACCAAGCTCTAGGAACTTGCTTTAGGCCATACAGGGCCTTCTTCAACTTACATACATGAGTCCATCTGCCTTCAACTTCAAATCCTTGTGGCTATTCTATGTATACTTCTTCCTCAATCAAACCATTTAGGAAGGTTGTCTTTAAATCCATCTAGTGTAAATTCCACTTCATCATGGATGCAAGTGCCATGATAGCTCTAATCGAAGTATACCTTGCTACTGGTGCAAATGTTTCTTCATAATCAATTCCCTCTTTTTGAGAGAAACCTCTAGCCACAAATATTGCCTTGTATTTCTCTATACTTCCATCAGCTGCATGTTTTATCTTGTAAATCCACTTGGAAGATACCACACTCTTTCCTTCGGGTTTGGGAACTATATCCCACACATCATTCTTCATTATTGACTGGTATTCTTCCATCATTGCTTCTACCAATTCTTTCTTCTGTACAGCTTCTTCATAGTTTGTAGGTTCTTGATCTACAAGATCACACATTAAAGCTACATAGTTGGAAAATGGCTCGGTCTTCTTGCTTGTCCTTATGGAACCTTCTGGAGCTCCATATCTTTCTACTTATTGTATAACTTCTCTTGCCCAAGTAGGATTTCTCTTTCATGATATATCCATCATGGGAGGTTCTTGTGGTTCTGTCATATCATGATCTTTAGGTGTTTCATCTTCAGGAAGGAATGTAGCCTCTACATTTCTGGGAGGTGTATCTTCCTCATATACTTCTTCATGTTGACATTTTCTCGATCTCTTGAGAGCTACTTCTTCATCGAATGTTACATATCTACTAATTTCCATATGATGGAATCCAAGAATGTAAATTATGAATGCCTTGGATACTTCACAGTATCCAACAAATATTCCCTTCTTTCCGGAAGGGTCCAACTTAGTTATTTTCTATTTCGGTATGTGAACATATACTGGACAACCGAATATCTTGAGGTGACTTACTTTAGGATTATTTCCCATGAACATCTCCTCTGGAGTCTTGAATCCAAGAGCACTGTGAGATATTCTATTTTGTACATAGACAACAGTTCTTGCTGCTTCTACGCATAGATGCATTGGAATATCTTGATCATATATAATTGTCTTCATTGCCTCCATGATGGTTCTGTTCTTTCTTTCCACAACACCATTTTGTTGAAGATTGTAGGGAGTAGTTAGTTCCCTCTTGATTCCAGCATCTTTGCAAAAGGCTTCAAATTCTTTTGAATTATATTCTCCACCATTGTCTAATCGGAGTGTCTTGATTCTTTTTTCTGAAAGGTTTTCTATCAAGGCTTTGAATTCCTTGAATTTTTCAAACACTTCGTTCTTTGCTTTCAAGAAGTATATCCATGTCTTTCTTGAATAGTCATCAATAAATGTAATATAGTATTCAAAACCACTCAAGGATGTGGAGGACATTGGACCACATACATATGAATGAATTAATTCTAATGTACCTTTAGTTTTTGTTTCACTCTTTGGAAATGGATTCTTGATATTCTTTCCTTTTGCACATCCTTTGCAAATGCATTCATGGTTGATCTTCAAGTCTGGTAGTCCCATTACTATTTGTTCACATGAGGTAGTGCTTTGTAATTTATGTGGGAAAGCCTCCTATGCCACAGCTCACTAGGATTAGTGGTCTCATGAACAAGGGTTGTTTCTAAATGTCCCTTGAGTTTATACATGCCTCCTTCTTCTTCACTGATGGCAATTGCATCTTCAATTGAATTTCCTTTGGGCCACATGAGTACTTGTCCATCTATTAATGCAACTCTATATCCTTTCTTATCTAATCCTGAGATAGAAAGTAAGTTCTTCTTTAGACCTGGTACATATAAAACTTCCTTCTTCATCAAGGAATTTCCTGATCAAGCTTGTAGCTTGCTTCACCAATTCATTTGATTGGATATTGTTAGTCATCTCCTAGAGATATTTTCTGAGGAGAGTTCTTTTCTTCAACATTTGACAGAATTTTCTTTTGTCCCGTCATGTGATTTCAAGCACCACTATCAATAATCCATGTGTCTTCTACAGGTATTATAGACCCAGAGAGTGTAGAGAATAGCGCATACTCTTCTGCATCTTCTTCTCTTGCTTACTTTCTCCGAGGTCCTTCTTATTCTTATTCTTCATCATTGTCTTCAGCTAGATGTGCATGATGTCTTTTGTTGTAGTTCCTCTTCTTGTATTATTCTTTATTCAAAGGACAATTTCTGGCAATGTGTCCTACCTTATGACAATGAAAACATTGAAAGCTGGAGTAGTCCCTCTTTGGGATACTTTCTCTTGTTCTTTGGAACCTTCTGGGAAGTTGAGACTCCTTATGGTTTACCTTCTTGAATTTGGGTTGACTTCTTCTTCTCTTGGTATGGGTGGCTAGGGATTGTTCATCTTCCTTCAATACAGCTTCTTTATTGGCCGCTCTAGCCTCCTCTTGAATACAATCTTCCCACACAATATCAAAGTTCACGCTTTCCTTTAAGGCACACATAGTTTGGATGAATGAATCCCATGGTCTAATGAGACCATTGAGAGCATTCATAACCAACTCATCTTCATTAAGGTTGTCTCCAATGGCTTCTAGTTGTTCCTTGAACTGGGAGACCCTTGTGAAATAGCCCTGGATGGATTCTCCATGACTCATCTTGGTGCTCTTCAATTGAGCTCTTAGATTCATCTTTCTGTTGTTGTTTCTTCCTTTATACATCCTTGCTAGGGCATCATACATTTCTTTTAGAATCTTCTTGTATGACACTTGAGGGATCAAGTGATCCTTGATAGAGTCAGCAATAATCCTTTATGCCCTAATCAAATCCTTTTTTTGCTTCTCCTTAGCTTCAGCCTCATCAGGTTCTGCAACTTCTTCATCGATATATTTGTCAAGACCATTCTCCTTGAGAATGAGGCCAATTTTGTATTTCCATGCTTGGAAATTCTCTATGCCTTCTAGTTTGTCCTCAAGCTTGGTGTTTGGGGCCATCTTGTCACGAGATTACAAAAAATTGAAATTCTTGAAAATGAGAAACTAATCTTACCAGGAGATGCACTTGACCGAGGCAAGTTGACTGGTGTGCTTGGTTTCTGGAGATCTCAAGTATTCACCTTTCAAAACTGACTTGTGAGATTCTGCAGTGTAGTTTTCTGGTTTTCTGCAGTTTTTCGGTCCAATGTCAAAATGGGTTTGACTTTCCCTGAGATCTACCCACTCAAAAACTTTGATCTTAGGCTCAGTGGATGTGCTCTAGGAGGATGCAAATTTTTATGCAATCATATCTTTAAAAATCAAATTTTCTCCAAAACCCTAATTTCTTATCAAAGAGGGAGAGAGGGATTTTTTCACCTTGTGAAAGTTGTCCTATTTTGGTTAGCTCTGACACCATGTTGAGATTCTCTACGCTAAGCTATATTATCAGCATTCAATTCAATTTCACAATAATAATAGCATACAAGATCACTAAAACAAACATTATCACAAGATCAACACAGATTTACCCTGGGAAAACCCTAAAGGGAAAAATCCAACAAGAAAAGCTTCCTCAATATAGATGATCAAAAATATAAAAGATAAGACTTTAGACTGGTCCTTCTCCTCCTTGCAGATAAGACTCTCTCTCTCTCTCTCATGTGCTACACAAGTGTGTGTCTATATGTTACAAATGATGAGTGTCTCTGTCTATCTATATTCTTCCGTTCACTTGATTTTTCACTCAACTAAGGCGGCCCCACTAAACTTGACTGGGCCGAATTCTCTAGGAGGACTCAAAACAAATTAATGTTATATTTTGGAGGGTGATAATGACCTGACTTACAATGGAGGGTTTTTCCTCATGACTCTTTATGGACATAGTATAATATTAATGATTCTCCTGATAGGAACATCAGGGTACAATGAAATACAAATGGTTCTCTCGATAGGAACATCGTGGGACAGTAAGTGAATACATTTTGAAGTTACAATAATTCAATAGGTAGGAAACTACTAGAGGGATTTTCTGAATCTACAATCACGGTGTACTTACTATCGTGTAGCTGATCAGGCTGTTAAAGGCTCTCTGCAGCTAATTGAGAAATGGCAAGTTAAGAATGCACCATAACCGCAACTGAACCAGAATATAAATCAGACTCAAAATCCTGGTCCAAATGTGCAAAAGATATTGACTGAAATAAGAAGACCATCAAATGTCACCGTAGTGACAACAGAAGGAGATATGACCGGGGAAGACAGACCACTACCAAATGTCTAGCCAATAGCTCAAATGAAAGTACAATTTGATGTCGGAGCAGAAAAAGAAACCTTCTTTGAATCAAAGGATGCACTGATCCGAGATAGCGGTAAGTTACCAATTTATGAAATGCAACCTAGTTTTGATTCAACGAGTTCACCAAAATTGCACAAAAAGTTCAATACCCTGAGAAATTTCTTAGAAAGTTGTCTCACATTAGCTAAGGATCGCGTTGCGTTAGCAGAAATAGCAAGCATCTTGTATCAACAAGAAAAGGGGTGACAAGATCACCCACTCAACTGGTTGCAGAAGAAGCAAACTGGAAGAGAAATGAGAATGAATGCCCAGATTGGCGAATATGAGGTAGATTCCATCATCTTGGATCTAGGATCAAACATGAAGATACTAACTAAATAGATGTGGGAAATTTTGGGAAAAACACAATTCGTTTGGTTGCCAATTCATCTTCGTCTAGCAAATTAGGCCAAATTTTCACCGATTGGTCAAGTCCCTCGTCTACCTGTTGAGGTGGAAGGATTGAAGAAATACACAGACTTTGATGTTATCGATATAGTCGACAACACTATCCCATACCCAATGTTGTTAGGAATTGATTGGGAAATGGAAAACCTGGCAGTTATCAATTTTAAGAAAAGGACAATGACGTTCGAGAATTGTGACACGAGGGCCATTACCCCACTAGATCCCAGTGAAGGACAATGATATGTCGAAATAATAAAAGACAAAGTTGTGGGAGGTTGGGATAATACTTACAATGTATCCAAATATTACAACAATCCCACTGTTGATGGGGAACTGGGATGGCGCGGTATCAGCTCTGCATCTTTCGACTCTAACAACGTGCTAGAAAATTAGCAGAACCAATTGCACGAAGTATCAATCAGAAAATGTGCATGCATTCTTAGTCACTGAGATGGGTAAAAATAGAAGAGCATGATCTACCAACCTACGAAGGATTACCAAACTTAACAGCCTTCATCGGTGAATTCGAAGACAGAATATCAGAACCACAACGCTTGTTGGCCCTAGACGAAGCACTTAAGGCTACCCCAACAAAATGGTGGGTTGTGCACAAGACATCGATATCAAACTGGAAAAAAAGTCAACAACTAATGGAAATACGATTCGGGGAGGAATAATGCTACAAAGGTAAGAAATATGATGGGAAACCGATTCGAGCGATCACCTGATAATACATCAAATAGAATGGAAAATGAGACCAAAAGAGGAATGGGTTCATGTGTTCATTCATGCGCTAGATGAAACACCAAGAAGCTGGTATGTTGACGGGAAACAACAACATGGGAAGAACTGGCTGTCAACTTCAGCCATACTTTCAATTTTGTAGATGAAAATTTGTTCGTCCATAATGCGTTGCAGGAAATTCGTGACAAAGTGCTAGAGATAGCTATGATTGAGCTACCGACATGACTACAATGGAGACCAGAACCACAAATGATGATGGAGTCTTACAATGTGGCGAGATAACCTGATGATGAGGATGATCTGAGAGCTGTCTATTTACCAGAGTCAGAAGGCAGTCGCGACATCGAAGTACCAGAGATACCTTTCGACAAATTCAAGAAGCCACTGAAAATAAAGAAGGTCAACATTAGGATGACGAAAAATATGAAGTTTGCTAGTGTCGGAGATTATTGGGATGATTCAACATGGAGGATCATCGACTTACTACATGAGTTTCATAACCTATTTCCAACAAAATTTTATGAGATGAAAGGCATTTCAGGAAACTTGGGAGAAATGAAGATTCCTCTGAAATATGATGCAAAACCAGTAAAGCAACGACCATATAGACTGAATCCGACATACAAAGAGAGCATTACGACCGAACTAAAGCAGATGATGGACGCAAGGATTATCAAACATGTTGAAGAATCAGAATGGATTAGCCCGATGGTTGTTTAGGACAAAAATACCAGTGAAATTTGAATCTGCGTCAATCTAACAAAATTAAATGATGCAAGTCTTCATGATCTATTTCCCACACCATTTACCAACAAAGTATTAAAAGGGGTGGGAGGACAGGTGGTATACTCATTTATGAATGGATTTTTAGGCTATCACCATATAAGGATTGTGAAGGAAGATCAACACAAAACCACATTCATAACAGAATGGGGATGCTTTTAGTACACAGTGATGCCATTTGGTCTAAAAACACTCCGATGATATTCTCAAGGTTAGTTTTCACTGTGTTCAAGGATTTCATTCATAAATTATTAGCAGCCTATATGGATGACTGGACCATCTATGGTTTGGTAGGATCATACTGCAAACCTCATATTGATGCTGGAGATATGTCAATAGCATCAGATTTCAGTTAATATGAAGAAATGTATCTTTTGTGCGTCATTTGGAATCCTATTGGGACACATCGTGTGCAAGGAAGGCATGTTGGTCGACCCAGCCAAGATAGTGATCATTGTCGACCTACCGACCCCAACGATAGTGAAGCATATGAGGACCACACTAGGAGACATAGGATCTTATAGAAAGTTTATAAGTGGGTATGCAGCAATCACTGTGCCAACAGAAATTATTGAAAAAAAGATGCAGAGTTTGAATGGAATGACGAATGCCATAAGTGTCTTGACATACTAAAGCATAAGATGGTTTCAACACCGATATTATTTTTTCTAGATTGGATGAAGGAATTCCACATACATGTCGATGCCTTGTTAGTAGCACTAGGAGTAATATTAGCTCAACCAGAGGAAGGGTCAATTACCACCCAATCACGTTTGTAAGTTGAAATTTGTCCATTGACGAGAAAAATTATACGACGACAGAAAGAGAAGGCCTGGAAATGGTATATGTCTTGCAAAAATTATGCCACTACTTGTTAGGAGGGCACTTTAAAATGTTTACTGACCACTAAGCCTTGAATTACTTAGTCAATAAGCCTATGTTGGGGGGGAATATCTATCGGTGGTTGCTACTATTCCAAGAATTCGACTTTGAATCATCATGAAAACGCAGGGCTCGATCAACTATCAAGAATAGAATTAGGTGAAGAAATAGACAACATCGAGGAAGTGTTACCTGATGCGTAGTTGTTTAGAGTCAGAATGGTTCATGACCATTATGCACAGATTATTCAATTTTTGGCAACGGGGAAAGCCCCGAAGGAGTTCACCACCAATAAAAAAAACAAGTTGTCTTCAGAGTTGTTGATTTTCAACTGATTACAGGACAACTGTACAAAATGGGGCCAGATGAAATTCTTCATCAATATGTCCTTCTGCATGAGAAGGAAAGAGTGTTGGCAGAAGCACATGATGGGATCGCGGGAGGCCATTATGGAGGGTGTGAAATTGCAAGGATGATACTTAGAGTTGGATTATGGTGGCCAACATTACATAGCGATGCTGTAGATTATGCTAAAAGATGCAATATATGTCAAAGAATAGGGAAACCATCACGAAAGGGATGAAACATCATTAGTACCTCAGGTAACACTACAACCATTTGATAAGTGGGTTTTAGATTTTGTAGAACAAATCAATCTGCCAGGGAAAAGAACATGTGCAAGATACATCAACATTGCAATTGATCACCTAATGTAATGGGCAGAGGCAGCACCAGTAAAGGATTGCACAACGGTGACTGCAATAAGGTTTCTAAGATTGACATGACAGAGACCATTTAAGTTGGTGTATGGACAAAGAATCAATGATGTCGATGGAGTATATTATCCCTAGTCTCTGCATAGCAGCAGCAATAGGGATGAGCGACAAATGGGAAATCGAGCAAAAGTCCTCGCAGTTGTTACAACTCGAGGAGGATCGCTTTATTACAAGATTTTATCGACAGGTCGAAAAGGATCAACTGAAGGCATGACACGATCGCCATGTAAAGAGAAAAAAATTTTAGGGCAGAGGCATGGTTCTCCTTTATGATAACAAGTTTGCAAAGCACCCAAGTAATCTCCAAATGCATTGGCTTGGTCCCTACATTATAAATTTCATTACTGACGGAGGTGCGTTGCAGTCGCAAAAGTTAGATGGAACACTTTTTCCAAATTGTGTAAATGAGAGATGGCTATATCCCTATCGGGGTAACTTAGCGCAACACCACTAAATGAAACAACGAAAAAAAAGAGACAAGTTTTGAATTTTTTATAATAAAAGAAAGAGAATTTTTTATAAGAATCTGTCGACAAAAAGACAAAAGTGGATTGGCTGCGACAAGGTTGGGAGCTTATCAACATCCAACAGTAGGTGAAATGGTCAAACCGAGTAATCAATGAGGAAGTTGAGACAGGAAGGTTGACGGTGAAAGTTTAAAATAGCCACATTTAATAACCACTAAGTACGTTGAGTTTGAAAAATCGACAAAGAATTTGGTCAATCAACAAAGGACTTGGAAATGATGATCCATGATCAACTCGAATGGGAAAATCAGACGTTATAAAAGAAGGACGACGAGAAAGGTTCGATCCATTGTGCCAATAGAGAAGAAGGGTTAGAGCGCATATTAACAAAGAAGAGAAGGGTTGAAGTGGCCATGGTGGATATTATTTCGAGCATGAGAATGTAGGAAACACCAAGGGTAGTGATAGCTATAGTACAGGAACAAACGAATATTGTGTCCACACCCATGTGGACTATTAGGAATAAAATAAGTGTTAGCCGGTCAATAACCCTGGACAAAAGACCCAAAATGATTCAGAACTCTACACAGGTTTCCGCAGTAGAAGGAGAAGTAGGGACATCGACCACTGTAGACAATGAAACAAAACTTAAGGGGAAAACAACTAGGGCCGGTGGTCACATAAATTCTAGGTTACATACCGTCAAGGAAGGAAGGGGCACCAATAATACAACTTGGAAATAATTCCAAGTATACCATCAAGGTGTCTGCAATACCAAAGGTTGTCCATGTGATGACCAATATAGTGTCGCGATTGTAGAAGTTACAGTACAACGACCACAACACATTGGCATTTTTAGAATGCACCAAGGGAATGTATAAGGAAATAGCACACAGAGAAGGAGGTTCGATTACCAGAGAGCCAACACAATGGGAATTGTGAATATAGTGGTCCGAGCTTCTATCAATCATCCATATGCCACATTTTGTACGATTTGTAGAAGTGAAGACATGTGTGAATCAATTATTGGCCTGCTTTCACATCAGATATTTATGGCTGGGCACGAAAATCCCAATTACGATTGATCTAATTTCACATATCATAGGACTACCTAAGGAAAGGGTAGATCTATTGCAGTACTTCCAAGGAAAAGATAATGACAAGAAACTGGTTGCAAGACTGAGAAACAAGTACAGGGTAGAGAAGGATACTAGAGCTTATGTGATCGACACAATCAATGATCAGGCGATCAGAATCGTAACAAAATTATTGACAATTAAGATCATAAGGAAGAATCAACCCTATCAATGCACTTTAGGGGTCATCGCATTTGCAGAGCAATGCGCAACAAGAGTACATGTGAACTAGTCCCTTTTTCTGTTGAATGAGCTAATGGAGGACGTAGTATTAGTGTAAGATATTGGTAATCCATTTACATATTGCTAGCTCTTGATACTCATTGTGCTGGTTGGATGGATGGAACCAATGCACAACCAAGGGATGGATATTGAAGCTATCAACGTATGACGAGGAACGAGATACAAAAACTTGTGGGTGCGCAATGAAAAACAAAGGAAAACAACCAACAATATTAAATTCTATCTGTACTTAGGCACATTGCGAGCAGAAGTAGTCAAGGTGCTACGACTAATAGAAGAATCCGCACAAAAGTACTGAAGGATTGCAAGGTTGTTGATAGGACCCCATGCCTTATTCATTCAAGCGGGACAGACCCATAGAAAAAGTGGCTCACAACATAGTACAAGCTCAGCGACAAGCAGTTGGATGCCATAGTAGAAGAATGGCCCAAGCAATGGAAGGTTTCGGTCAGCAACGACCAACTGTCAGACCCAAAAGAAGGACCAACGATGGATATACGAAAAGGACAAGATGAGCACAGGGACTTAGAAGATGAAGAAAAATCACAAGACGAAGCATCATTGACAACTCCAATGGAGTCAAAGTGAAACAAACAACAACAAGAAGCAAGAACAAAGTGAAGTTATGAGAAAGGTGAGGGGAGTAGAACTGCAGGACTCTTCGACCACCAGGTTAACAAATTATTGGAAACAATAACTATAGTGGACAATGAGAACTGGATGAAGGTTACACAACATGCGACTGGATATTTCCATAAAGTTTTGTAGCTATTACAAAGGCTAACGAATGCAATACTTGACTGAAAGATATTGCAAGAAGGAACATTGCAAAGAGCAGTCAAAGTAGACATTGGCATAAAGGTGCAGCTGGTGCATATTTTACCATATGCAATAACGATAGGAGATGAAGATGTAGATGCCACATTATGAGGGCATAACCTAATCGGTCTTGATTTGAGTATGCTCCCGATGTCTATGTTGGCATGCATTCATAACGCAACAAGTGAGGAAATCAAGGATTGAGAAGCAACACCTTTTTATAAACAACAAGTACAAAGAACTAAAGAAGAGATTTAACGACTCAAAGCAGAAAAAAAAGGTCATAATAAATGAAAGAGAAAAGGATTTTGAAGACAGACAAAGACTGGAGCATGCAGTCTCTTTGGCCTGTGAAGAGGCACCCAAAGTTATTTAGGATATTCTTGCGGAAACAAAGGCACTGTGGTTAGTAAAAGTTGTTGTAGACCTACGAAAGGAGAATGAGGAATTACAGGCTAGGGTGGTACCTCGAACACCGCTTGAATAAGTTGCGGAAAGGAAATAAGCAATTGAGGATGCGATGACATAGATCGTGGAGATGGAGAAGGAAGTTTAGGTAATTGTAGAAGACAACAAAATTTTGGGGAAATTTGGTACAAGATGACCAGTTGCATCAACTGAATGTGCAACTTAGCGAAGCATTGAGGGGATCGTTGAAGATGATGCCTCCATTAGTGCAAGTAACAAAGGCACAAGAATTGAAAGACCTGCAGCATCAGGTTAACAAGGCATGCACAAGGTAGCAACGCAGTATAGCGCACTTGGACGAATTCCAAACTAAAGTAGAATAAGTATCACTGAAATCAATGGAAGGAATGACACAAATCCAGACCGAACGGGAGAAAGTACAGCAGATGGGAGGTGAACACCTGACATAATAGGCAGTGGAAGAATGTGCAACAATCAGGGCATCGACCAAAGCATTTATCGACCAAGTCAAGGCAGCGTATGATGACTTCTAGGTGCAACTAAACACACCACTAGCGTCCACCTGAGGTGGCTCGAGGAAGAGCCACAAATTTGTGTTGGGGGCATGTTGGCATAGGTCTATAGCACAGAAAGTGAGGTACCACCAGTGATGGAGAGGGCGTCGACAAGAACAAACTACTAACTACAAATGGTAAATAAGTCGACGTACAAGGAATTTTTGGTCAAATTAGTTAGTAGTCGATTAAGTGAACCATTTTGTAAGGGCCAAGTGAGCCTATAAATAGAAATAGGATTATGATATTTGTATTATCATAATTAGGAGATCATGAGATCATTAGCATTACCATTGTGATCGATGAGTCGGAGAAAGATCCTTATTCGACATTATACGATTTCACATATGTGGATTATATTCTGATGTTTTGACATGGGTTTGATCTAGTCGTTTGGTAGTATCTTTCAGTATTCTCTGATGTGAATCTCTTTTATGTGATGTATGAGATGAGTTAATGGTGAAATGTCTATGACGTTGTATTTATCGCAATGTGCTTGATGTTTCGCAATGGTTTAAATACATAGATTTGGTTATATAGACGTTTTGATTATGTTGTGAATGGTTAAATACATGTGAATGAAACTAAGGTAGCATAGTAGTATGATGGGAATCTGGAATTCTGGTTGTGTTGTGAATGAGTAGGAAGTAGTGCATGTCCCCTCCCCACTGCAGAAACATTGTTCCTATAGCTCCCCTTAAACATCTCGGGTGAGACTGCACTCGCTCTGTGGGTGTTGCTGGAAAGGGTAAATCCTTTCCGGTCCGATGTTTAAGGAGTATGTGTTGAGATTTGTTGATAGCAATGTGAAGTGAACCCCGGTCGATGAAACTATGTGGCAACATGTAGTATTTTGAGAAGTAGACTTTGGAGAATAATTTTTTTTTTTGAGATTTTGTTGAGGACAGTGATAGTTTTAAGTTGGGGAGGATGTACATCCCTTAACTTGGATATAGAAATGTGCACCCTTACCCATCCATTGATACAATCATTAGTAGCCTTCGGTTGGTTATCATGACAAGTTGCAAGTTTGGACAACCATGCCTTGGGAGGTCTTTAACAATGGCAAGGCATGCCTAAGTTCCAAAGAGCTTGGTAAATACATTTGGCTAAGTATGGAAACAAGATGAGGGTTGTCATTTGGGGTTCCTTAGAGAGATTTCATAGAGGCATGGATGACAGACATTCCTTGGTTCATGGGCACATTGGGAAGAAGTGCCTGACTTGTAGACACAACACCTTAATCCACAGGAAAGAGTGCTTAGTTCAATTGGATGCACATTGAAATTTGGATGAACAAATGATTGGAATGAAATGAATCACAAGGACAAACAAGGAGTTCATTTCACACCATTCAAGTGGGATAGTTTCCAGCATTGGGTGCACAAGACTTTGGGGTAACTTGGGCATGAACACATGATCAGTTGGACATGCATACCCAAGGAGATGAGCATTACAAGACTTGGCATTTATAGTGGATTGCACATTGGGTCCACTTGAACATGGAGCATGGTGAAAGGATCCTTAAAAGGAGGAAACAAAAAGACACCTTCCACTATAAAATAAATATGCCTCCATTGTACAAATTCATGCAAGAAGAATTCAATCAAGAAATGATTGTCAAGAGTGGACAAGGAGTTTTGTGATGTGCTAAGTTTGGTTTTGGCATAATGAATATGTTTCCCACTAGTTGAGTCTTAAGCAATCTGCAAGGAAGAATTAGAATACTTGGTAAGTGTCTAAAGCCTGGCAAAGCTAGACTAAGATTGATACAAGTAAGNTAAAATACTTGGTAAGTGTCTAAAGCCTGGCAAAGCTAGACTAAGATTGATACAAGTAAGGAAAGGAAATTGTAGGAGGCAGATCCATAGGTGCTTCCAAGATTGGATTGTGCAAGTCTTTTGGGTAGTAAGCAATTACGCCTTGAGTTATTTGTACATATGTAATAGAATCAAAACAAGTTGGTCAGAATCCCTTGATGTATTTTTGTAACATCTTGCATATTAACAAGTTAAGGCATCCACCTTGGGTGTCATACATATGTTTTTGTTGTGGTCTCTTCACTTGTTGAATGACATTGTTCCTTCCATTCTTGTGGNAATATTAACAAGTTAAGGCATCCACCTTGGGTGTCATACATATGTTTTTGTTGTGGTCTCTTCACTTGTTGAATGACATTGTTCCTTCCATTCTTGTGGATGTATAAGCATTGATGAATATTCTCTATGTGTCCAAATAGAGTTGGGATGGTTTAAAGCCATGATTGGATATGTTCCTATTGTTAGAGAACTTGGATACATTGAACTTAGTTGTAGATTGAACAAACTTTAGCTGAAATCATAGATATTGAGAAGACCTTAAGTGAAGAGAATAGGTTGTTTATAATGGGCATCGGNGACGACCTTAAGTGAAGAGAATAGGTTGTTTGTAGTGGGCATCGGTTATTCAAGCCCCTACTATGAATGCAAGGTAGTGCCCCATGAATCAGGGTTCTAAAAGTGAAATAAATCAAGCAAGCTTATAAATCCATAACAATTCATATCACTAAAGAAGTTGGTTGTTCATTAATATAAATCTTGTGATTGTGGACTCGGGTTGGATGGTTGGAGGGTTGTTTTCTCATAAGTTGTAAGTTGTTTAATGAGTATTTCATAGTTATGTTTCAAGTTCCATCACACTTGAGAGTTGTGGTGCTAAATCACATCCTTGTATCTCGTAATATGTCCATGTTGATAATGAGAATAAATAGCATGCTTCTTAACACTTTGAAGCTTGATATGTGTCTCTTTATATTATCTCCTTTTGTGCATTAGTGAGATTCTTTAGGAATTTCTTTGCAAAAGTCAAGTTTGGTTGTATGTGAATTAAATCATTCTCAGTACTACGTCAACAATGTAAAAAAGTGGTTAATTCATATATTAGGTATCTAAGTATATAATTTATAGATACGGCACAATAGGGAGAATGAGGTGTCATTAGATCACAAGAATGAATGACCCACAACCAAAAGGAGGGAGGAATTGAGAAACCAACCTGGGAGAAAGAGGAAGGAGAGAAAAGGTAGCCACTATGTGAATTTATTAAACATGATTTTATCTAATTTGTGATTGTAGGATTATTTTAGAGTAACTTCAATTAGGTTTGTATATGTCTCCAACAACTATAAAATTAGCAGAGCACCAGAAATTATATTTAACTCTTAGTTAAATTATGTCCTAATTATCAAAATTAAAGGAAAACCCAACATGAAGTAAGATAAAAAAAGAGAGTGTTGCTTCTTGGGTTGATAAGATGTGAAACATTGTGAAGATCCAAGATTTTTTTAACCTACTGCAACTCCCCAAAGTGATAGATATTCTCTTCAAAATAACTTGTAAATTGTGTTCAAAACAATGCAATGCCAACACTACTAAATCAATCTATAATTAAACTTAACAATAATATCAGTTATGTAAGATGAAGTGTGCCCACAACTAGGAGGTGCTCTCTCAATAATATCAGTTATGTAAGATGAATTGTTCCCACAACTAGGAGGTGTTAATATAGCCTCCCTTAAACTATTTTTCTTAGTTAAATTGTGTTTGTTTTGGATCTTAGTTCAGATATTTTCTAACTATTGAAATGAAAGGAAAACCCAACATGAAGAGAGAAAGGGGAATTCATGCTCCCTAGGTTAAGGATGTGTGAAAATTCTATGTGAAGATCCAATAAGTGTTGAACCCCTTGCAATGATTGAAAGTGCTATATATCATCTTCAAAACAACTTATAGACTATGCTCAAAATAATGAAACACCTATGTTAATAAATACACAATACAATAACTAAACAATATTACCAATTATGGAATATGAAGCATTCCCTTAGTTGTGAGGTGTTACACATGTAGGTGTTATGTCAATAACCTCCAGTGAGGTGTGTTTAAGGATAACCCAATTCAAGAATAGGAATGGGGCTAAGAACCCCTAGATCCAAAATCCATGACAATGAATCTAATATGAGATTTAAACCATACAAATTAAGAGAGTATACATGTGAAAGGAATATTTTGGCAAGTGAAAGGTGTTAGGATATTGCTACTTATATCTTTTGTGTGACTAGCAATGTCCATCTATATATTGAATGTGTAAAAAATCTATGGATTGGTGCATTTTTGTGTTTTGGAGAAACATTGTTTCCAACTGTATTATCGATGTTAGGTGTAGCATTGTTTCTATGTTTATGCATTCTTTCTCAAATAAAAGAAAATAACAAGGAAAGCAATTATTTGTCCATAGGAAATAAAAACTTATTTGTTGTTGTGTGTGCTTCTTTGCTTTGGTTGTTATATTATTTTGAATTTTAGTTTATGTTGAATATATTTGTGTTGTAGATTCTTCTCTAATTTTTGTAGGTTTCTTTCAAGGTTTAACGATTGGTATCAAAGTGATTGTTGGCTTCAAGGGAAGGCCTTTGTTGATAAGCTTAAGAAATCTGATTCATAGAATCTTGGGTGTTGAGGCTTTGTTTTTGGGTCTTAGTTGGAGAGCTAAAAAGATTTGATTGTCTATTATTAAAGAGCTCAAACTTGATACTATTGTTGTTGAATTTTTTAGATAGCCAACTTCAGTGAGATGCTCAAAACATATATGTAGTACAATAAATGACATATGTACATTCAAAGATTGAGAAATTCAATGGCCACAACATCAATTATAAGAGTTGAATATGGAAGATATAGTTATTGAAAGAGAGTAGAAGGAACATGTCATCAAGGATAAGTAGTAGGATTGTAACAAGATGAATGATAAGGCCCTTGACTCTTTTGGTCTCAATGTATCCTATTTCATGTTAATAATATGCCAAGGGAAACTATAGTAAAGAAGCTTTGGGATAAGCTTGGCTCATTTGAGGTTAAATTGTGCAGGAATTTGATATTCCTAGGAAAGAAGTTGTATGCTTTAAATAGGAAGGATGGTGATAGGTTTGAATATCACATAAATTCTTTCAATGGATTACTCAGTTAGCATAATTCCATTGATGATGAAGTAAAAGACAATGAGTGATGCATAGCCTTGCTCTGTAGTCTTTTGGGTCCTTGGGAGAGTATCAGAGTTGCAATGAACAAAAATACAAAGGTAAATAATATCAAGTTGGATGAGATTATGTGTTAGTAGCTACAAGAGGAGAAAAGGAGAAGAACCTCTTAAATAAACATCGATTCAAAAGCTTTGGTGACTAGCGGTTGATCCAAGGAGAAAAATGAGGAGAGATCCATTATGATGAAATATAGATCTAGACAAATAAATGCCAATAAAGGTAGGAAGTGGCGAGAATTGATTTTCTAGAGGTGACATTAGTGAGGGCATAATTAGAGCGAATGCAAGGTCAATCCTTCGAAGAGAATAAGCAAACAAGGAGAATTCAATTGCTAGAATTTCCAGTTGTGAAAGCAACATGTATGTCTCTTCGACATGTTTGTTAACCAATGTCCATGTGGAGGCATGATTGGTTCACTGGGGATCTTCCTTCCATATAACATCTCATGGGGAATGGTTTGTGGAATATGAAGAATTGCATGGAGGTAAAATATTTCTTGGAGATAATTACGAGTGTGAAATTGTTGGACATGTTAGTGTAAATTTTTCAATGCAAAGAAAAATTCATGAAATAGATACCCAATGTGTGGTATGTGTGAATATTGGAATAGAAATTACTTTAAATGGACCAAAATATGGTTAATACAATCTTATGCAATGGAGGTTGTGGATTGGTTCGAGGGGCTATTGTTCTCTCCAATGGTGTTCAACTTGGAACTTTGTACAATTTTGATGTGACCATTCAAGTCATGTGTAGCAACAATGCAACGTCAACAAAAAAGGACATATTAGTGATAACATTGCCAAAATCAATCATG
Source organism: Pseudotsuga menziesii (assembly GCA_001517045.1). Lineage (NCBI taxonomy): Eukaryota > Viridiplantae > Streptophyta > Pinopsida > Pinales > Pinaceae > Pseudotsuga > Pseudotsuga menziesii. Next base: position 355,886 of record LPNX010531117.1, read on the forward strand.
ATGATGCAACATTACCAAACTAGGAATATTGGTGAAATAACCAATGAGATTTGTGTGCTAAGAATATTGTTGGTGGAATTGATTATCTAAAGGGATCTTTTGAGTTTTGTGAGGCGTGTGTGCTAAAAATAAAAAGAGGAGAAATTTTTTATTGTGTAACGAAAAAGCTCAAGAGGTGCATGAGTTGGTGCATTCTAATATTTGTGTGCCTATAGATGTGGTTTCCAATAGTGGTTCTCATAGTTTAATATCAATTTTATTGATGACTTCTCGTGTAATTCATGGGTTTAATTCATGAGGATGAAAAGTCATGAGCTTGTAGATTTTAGTATCTTCTCTGCTTTGGGTGAAAGGTGAACTGGAAAGAAGATGAAGCCTTTTAGAAGCAACAATAGTGGTGAGTGTTGTTCCAAGTTGTATTTTGAGAAGCAAAAATAATGGTGAGTATTTTTCCAAGAATTTGTTTTACGAATCTCACGTGTTACAAGATAAAATATCACTCCACATACCTATGAACAAAATGGTGTTGCTAAGAGGTTGAATCAAACCTTGATGGGGAAAGCACATAGCATGGAATAGATGTTGGTTTAAGCACAATATTTTGGGTTGAAGTGGCTACTAGAGAAAACTATTTGAAAAATAGATCAGTTGGTTCGATTTTGGGTGATAAGACACCAAAAGAGGTTTGGAGTGGAGACAAGCCCTAAGTTTCACATCTTAGGGTTTTTAGGTTGTTGGGTGTTGGGCTTACATGCAAGTACCTAAAGTGAACTAGGAAATGATTGACATCAAATCAATCAAGTGCATTTTTATTGGATATTTAGAAGGATTCAATGGATTCAAGTTGTAGATTTTGTTTCAATGTTAACATAACCATAGTCTAAATGCAATATTCAAGGAAAATAAATCATGTGAAGATTAGCGTGAAGAAATCATAACTATAGAAAAGTTAAAACATATAAGGATTACATATTTCCAATCTAGAGTTGAAGATCAAGTTGAACAATTATCAACAAAGTCAAATGCATAAATTCTAGAGGAAGGAGGTGAAAATCACCATGATTACAATCTATCATTGGGGTTGAATGAAAATATACGTCGTGGACATTAATAGTGTTTTCAAGGGGAGAATTTGAGGAACCTTTGTGAGAAAAAGAGGCCTACCAAGTATGGTTATGAGCTAATTGATTTTAGTTATTTTATTTTATCTTCCATGGGTTATGAGTGACAAAATGTCATAGATGCTATAAATTGTGATTGGGCCCCTTAATAGAAGCAAGCCATGGAAGAAGAAATTAAGGCCTTGGAACATAACCATACTTGGCATTTGTAGGAGTTACTTGAACAAAGGAAGGCAATTGGATGCAGCCATGTATTCTAGGGTGGTAGAAGGCCCATTAGTAGGAAAGGGATGCTCTCAAGTAGATTTCCAAACTTTGAGGAGACCTTCTCTCTAGTGCACATGATGGATTTTATTATTTGTTGTTGGCATAAGCAATTGGTTATGATTTGAAAATGCAAACAATGGATGTGAATACGACATTTCTTTGTAACGAACTCAAATAATAAATATTCATGAAACAACCAAAAGAACTATGGTAGAAAGGAGAGAAGGCATGGTGTGCTAGTTGAAGAGATCATTGTATGACTTGAAGCAGTATTCCAGGCAATGGTGACTATGGTTTGACAAATATTTTGTGGGATAAGGGTTCATAAGAAGGAAACAAACCATTGTGTTTACTTCAAGGATGAAGGTAATAACTTCATTATTTTGGTCTTATATATTGACGATTTTATTTTGATTACTAATTGCAAGCAATTAGTCAATGAAAATATATCATTGGTATTATGGATGGTGGTTGAACCACCCACCAATCAAATATTCAAGGAAAATTACCTATTTCAAGTGAGATTAATATATATTCTAAAATTACCAGTGTATAGTTCATAGTTATAAAATTCAAATTTTATAGTGTGCAATTCAAACTTTATTACATTAAAAAAATGACATGCATTTTACAACCCAATATACATAAGTAAAATTGGTAATTGTACCATTTTATGATATAAGCCAATTTGTATTTCTTTTATTCGAATCAATGGATTATAGAATGTGGGACAAATGCAAAATCAAACACTAAAAAGAGCATGTAGGCCATGCATTTAATGTCTTTGAACCTAGAGCCATATATATCACAATTGATAGTCTATAAGACATGTCATGTGAAGAAAAATCATACATATATCTGCCTATTATGTTCCTACAAAAAAGAAATTAGTCTCACAAACTGCGTACATGATCATATGTGTGTGTGTGTGTGTGTGTATATATATATATATATATATATATATATATATGTATATGTATATGTATATGTATATGTATATGTATATGTATATGTATATGTATATGTAT
>LPNX010531117.1:358529-381636 GCA_001517045.1 Pseudotsuga menziesii
ATCAAAAAAGAATTTTGTTTTCATAATTATGGTCCGTCTCTTCCACTTGCTCTTAGTGCAATTAAATATTACACAAAAGACCTGTGATAATATTCATAGCATTATTCATTTTGTTCAGTGCTTGTTTTCATAATTATGGTCCATCACTTCCACTTACTCTAACTCTGTTTAAATCTTCCACAAAAGGCATGTGATAATATTCGTAGTGTTCTTCCTTTTGCTCAGTGGCTACCTTCTTTTGGCAAAATTTTATCCGGAATCGTGCCTTTGAAAGAGAGTCTATGGTGGTGTTCCTCTCCCTATAAACATGCCTGCAAGAGAAAGAGTCAAAACTATCTCTAAGCCAAAGAATCTCTTCCATGATTGCAATAAATAATATGTTTTGATAATTTTGTGTTATATTTTTCTAGTTTATAACATTTTTTTAATCTCCAAAAATTGGTATGAAGTACATCCATTTTCCTTTGCAAAACACAACAACATTTTAGGGACAGTAACTCAACATAATTGTTTGTGCCTTCGCCTAATCCCATCTGAATTTTAAAGAAGCAGCATTTAGCAAGGTAGAGAATTGCCCCCCTTCACATCGATTGTCTTGGGAGGCCCCATCAAAAAAAGCCCAAGGATTGATTTTGTTTATTTTGTTTATTTGTTCTTCTTTGGATACATATGGGATCAAGGACTTCATTTTGCTGAGGGAAATATGAGAGAATATCAACGAAGTTTGCAGCAACAACTTCTGGAATCGAAGGGGAATTTTGAAATATAGTTGTGTTCCTTCCAATCCAAATACCCCAAAGAACAAGGAAAGGTAAAACTCTGATATTTCAAGTCAATGGAGATGAGTGCCATGATTTCCAAGCCTCCTCTATGTTTCTCCTGCCCAAATATTTCTTATCCCTAGCCTTCGAAATCACTCGCTCCAAACTTGAGTGATGAAAGGGCATATTAAGAAAAGGTGTGTTGTTTTCCTCGTCATTTATGCAAAGAGCACACCAATCCATCCCTTCAATTTTTTTGATCAATCTATCACAAGTAGGCACCTTCTTAGAAAGGATGCACCACATTAAGAGTTTTGATTTTTGGGCACATTTCGCTTTCCAGATTCCTCTCCACCACCACAACAACACTCTATTATGAATTTTTGCATCCAGCTTCACACCACATCTTTGGAGTGTATTTCTCATATGGGGATGCCATCCATATAAGCTCATTAGGTTTGTATGTAATACGCACATGTGAGGTGCGTAGCACATTTAGATAAGCATTCCACATCTCATGATAGTCTTCTGCAATTCCTAACCTAATTGAACTTTTGCATTCTTGATTGCAGAGAGTTGAGGACTCTATATCTACGATTTGATTGAGACGGGAAATGTTTTGTTGTTGGTGGTGTTGAATGAGAGGTTTTGGGAGGATATGTTTTTTCTGGCATCTAGAACAAGGGTCAACCCCAACTCAAACTTCAGTATCGTTACCAATTTTCCACGCTAGGTTTTCCTTAAATAGGTGGAATGATTTTAACAAGGATTTTGGTAGATGATTGAAACAACACGTTGAGATTTGTTTGGTCTGTGAAACCATTCTTTCATAGAATCAGGGGTGATATATTTTTTAATCACCACCTTGGTCCTGTTATCATGGATCTTGTAGTTTCCCTGTAGAGTAATCATATACAGGATGGAAGAGGGGAAAGGAAAGCAAAGCTGCGAACTACAAGTACCCAAACCCCCGAAAAATAAATGGTTGTCACACTGGTTGAGATACAATTCTCTTTATGCCACTAAATACCAAGAGAAAAGGGGGAGACCCAGAACTATCCTAAAAGGAAAGACCTAAATCCAATCACCAGATCAAACTAGATGCACAAAATCCGTAAGGTGATAGCTGGAAACCCTAGATTTGAAGATAAAGTGACGGATTAAGGAGCGTCCGCGTGTTTAAGGATATTGGAAATATTCTCGGGTCAAATGGTTGAGTGGCTAATAAATTTGCTTACCAGATCTAGAGTTTGTGTGTTAACTCAAAAGATCAAATTCAGGACCGTGAGGGAATTTAGATGAAAAATAGGGAAAATACCCAAAGTTGGATTTGATAGTGAATTAGAGATTTTAACACACTTGAATTAATTCTTGGATGATATATATGACAGTGTGAAAAATATAAACAAGATCAGAAAAAGAAACATTGGAAACTAACTATCAAGTTAAGAGGGGCACTCTCTCTATCAAGGATTAGTTCCTGGATATGGGCTAGTGGATTCTACTACTGACGCCTAGGAGGGATAGGAGGTTTTTTGGGATGGAAAACAAAACCTAGATCACCAAATTTACAGATTCCTAGTGCAAATTTGTCCGGTGAATTTTCCTACTTCTAAGAAGGGTTTTTCAGTAAAAATAGTTGATGGTCAATGCATGAAAATTAAAATATAGAGAAAGAAGATGAGAAATGTACCCAGAATATATAGATACCTTAAGGGATGACGAGGATTTCTTCTTCATATATCAAATGAAAAATCCGGAGAAGATCTTGATGCAAACACTTTTCCCGGTGACCCTAGCGTCCTCTCTACCTACCACACGAAGGGAAAACCAATAAGTAGTGACAAATAGATCAGGATCTACAAATAAGAAGTAAGAAATAAGGAAATGGAAAGTCATAAAGAAATAACCACTCCCTGATAAAATCAAACTGAAGAATAGCGTCAAGGTGAGTCCCCCCGACAATGTGCCTTTCTCCAATTCGCCTCATTCACCTGCAAATCGAAATGGGTACAAAAAAGATAAAAGATGCTATCCCAAAACAACTAAGTGCAAGAGAGAAACAATTTCAATCATCACCACATTCATTCATCTACAGGTACACAAGTATTGAATCCCAGAAAAATCTCTTTATTTGGTATTTCCGATGCCAGAGCTCATGGTTTACAATGGGGGGATCACCTCTCTTAAATAGCTTGAGAGTGTGTCCACATTTGACCTAAATATCGTCTGATGGTTGAGATTAAGACATCATCAATGGTGGAGATCACAAATACATAGATCAATACATGGATTAAGATGACCACATCAAAGGGGGGCACACTTTACTCAAGGATGCCTTCCTAAGGTGAAAGTCGCAACATAATATAAGATAGTACATGATAGTACATAAAATATGGTCATAAGGGGCTTAATTTACCATATGCCCCATTACAACCTCCAATCATAGGATATAACAATATGACATATCAATTAGCAAAGTGAGGGGCGCCCCTTGGGGAACGTCCTCATTGGCTAAGCCAAACAAAATAATATCAGACCAAATATTGACTGAAGATGTTTAGGAACTGTCCGAGGAGCCATACAATATCAAGTTACAATTTTCCAATCCATTTCCTTGACCCTACATGCCAAATCAATTTTTTCAGTGAATTTCCTAGTTCATTTTCTGGTGGTACATCCTCTGAAACTGAATAAAAACATCATAACTCTATCCAAGATGAGAATTGGGGAAAAATTACTATACTGGGTAATCTAGAGACATAGAAGAATGGTATAAGTGACTACTCATACCCTTTGGAACACAACAATGCTCTAGGATTCTAACCAAAAATTATGCAATGTGTAATAAAAGTTGATCATTTGGCCAATAATAAAGTGATAATAATCATTGATCATGAGATCTAAGGCCAAAATCTGAAAACTGAGACCCTAGTATTGGTCCTGGGCATGTATGGAACAAATACAAGAAATATTGTTTTTTGAGTCACTCCCTTGGGAATTGTGTTTGACTTGGTCAATTGGGTTGACCAGGTCAAAGTACCCAAAATGAAGGTGAGATATTGTACCAATATGATCCTACATGTATCCAAGGTAAGAAATGATCCAATGGTGTATATCAAAAACCACCTTAAATCATGTTCTTCAGAATCATGGTGACAATAATAATAATAAATAAGACATACATGTGCGTTTGAAGGATCATTGAAACTCTTGGAAGTCTCTTGTGCATGCCATGCTTACAAATTTTAAAAAGTGTGCCAGTGTTGGGTGAGGGTGGAAAGCAAGGGTAAGGTAAAGGGAGATGACTTATAGCTGACTTTGACCATATGATCTCTCGAAATGATGACAATTACACACAACCATAGTGACATATACATGAAAGATGAACAATAGGGGATGGTAGTGTCTTACAAGTGGATGAGTTGATCTGAAAAGATCCCATTCAACTCTAACAACATGTCTACGGCTCACTTCCAAGCTAAGAAACAAGCTCCATGAGGATATTTACTAGGACCCTTGCGTTGAGTACACAATAAACTGTAGTGAAGACATCCTAGGGTACACTATGAATTAGCAATCCCTTGCCCCATCTCACATCAAAATCCATAGGCTCCATGATGAATTAATAATTACATTTCAATAGTGGCCAAGAGTCTTTATATTTAGAATTTATTTATCCACTACTTTTAGGCCTTTCAACATTTCACTTTATAACCCTTTTTTAGTTGTGTCTAAAGACACAATTTGCATTTATTTGAGAGCCTTTACATTTCAACAGATAGAACTTATAGCACATAATGCATGTAATGATGGTAGACATATTGCTTCAAGTTTTAGTTGACACTCTTCGAGAAACCATGGAAGGGATTCCATAATCAGGACCAAACATCGGGGGCAACCGACTAGAGAGGTAAAGGCTTCAAATCCCAACTCGCCTAAGCTCAGGAACCAACACTAGTGGGTTCTCCTGGCCCAGAAGGATCAAGGCGTCGAATGTTTTTGTTACACAAATCAGAGCCGAGACACATAACAACATGGGATCCATCATGCATAGGGATCAAAGTGGGGAAAGTGATATTCAATCTCATAGGTCTCAATCAAACCAAAGTCATGGAATGAGAAGCAATCATGGATGAACTGGATGTACGGGGACAAATGACACATGGATCCAACATAGCACTAAGGTTTAATCATTTGTATAAAGCATGGCATGGGAAAAATTCTTCAACGTAGAGCTCTTCGATCGATCTTAGCACAAGTTTAAGCATCAGTATATAAATATAAGCATAGGTCACCATGATCATCCTAACAAAACAATCCTAGGTGTTTGATATACATCACAGAGAAAAACAAAACTAAAGAAACATATACCTGGTCTCACCATATATACCCGTCTCCATATGATAAGGCCCCTCTGCAACTGTGTGTACCATATATGCTCTATTGATCTGCATAAATGAACTAGGTCACCATTGAAAGCATCTCAATGGAAAGGTGAATCTCAGTCCTGGAAAGGAAACACTGATAAGAAAGGATCTGAAATGGTTGAGGTTGTAATGATCCATGCTAACACCCCATGTAAATGAATAGCTCAGAAAAGATAAAGAGATCAATCTGTATGTTGCATCATGGCAGCCCAGCTGCAATTGTATATGTGATAACAAGTCCATAGACTATTAGAATATATGAGCCTCCATCCCATTTTTACTGCCAGGGCGGGCCTAAGAAAAATTGAATATATTTCTTATCCCCCATCCTCCTAGGATATTGGACTGTGCTATTTTATCCCATATAACCCAAGGACCAACTAATATTTCTCTTTCCCCAACTAAAGAAATTTTGAGCATGTGCTTTTTATATTCTCCAAAATCCCTTTTGGAATCCATGCCAAAGACATCCAATACAATAGAATCACTTCAAGAACTGATTTTACCAAACCAGTCTTCCCGCTCTTGATAACCACCTATGACTCCAGCAAGATAGCTTTTTTTCCAATTTTGCAAGAAGCCAGATACACTGTTATTTCTTGTAACTGTTTCATTTAAGCATAACCCCTGGGTATTTTAACCCTTCATCTAGGATTTTAATCACAAATGGAAATAAAATTGAATATCTACAGACTTCAGCGTCTTCCAAGTTGATAGTTGGTATAGACGATTCTCTGGCTTTTAGCTACATACAGGTAGCCTATGCAAAAATCTCTAGTATTTCTCCTAAATTCTCTACATCAATTGACCCATCACAAAAAATTAACACATAGGAATACCTGTAAATGAACTTCTTCTTTTTGCATCAGTAATAGCTCTACTCAGGCCTTCTGATACTAGTAGAAACAATAGTGGGAATAGGGGACATGCTTGTCGAAGTCCTCTTTCAATGTGAAAGAAAGTGGAAGTTGCATAATTTATTAGAACTACAAAGGAGACAATAGTAATGTAGCTCATCACCTATTTGATGAAAGGGTATTCAAACCCTAAGTGCATTAGGAGAAGCCTCAGGTATAACCAGTTTACCCTATTCAAGGATTTTGATAGGTTGACCTTCAGGACTACTCCTTTTAATTTCCTTGTTTTTACAATGTGCGTCCCTTCCTAAGCAACATCAATTGCCTCATGGATCTGTCTTCCCTGTAAGAACCCAAACTACTCGTTGGAGATATTTTTTGAGAGAATCCCTTTGAGCCTCCTCACAATGATTTTCACTATCACCTTATAAGTAATATTGTATAGGGAGATAGGCCAAAATTCTTCCATAGTTTCGAGATGGTCAATCTTTGGGATGAGGGATATGAGAGTTGAGTTAATGGGAGGGTGTATGAATCCTCTCACTCTAGAATCCTTAATTCACATCCTTAAGTCAGACCTAATGGTATCATAGAGTGCCAAGAAGAATTCTATATTCCACCCATCAAGGACCGGAATTTTACCTTTTTGGAACCTCTGAAGTACCTCTTTTAGTCTAGCTTATGTGATATCTTCCATAAGTTCTATATTGTCTTCAGGCATTACAAAATCCAGAAAATATTGGGTCATCCTAGTTACTTCTGCAATTGAGACCCCTTCTGCCACTTTGTATAGATTATAGAAATGTTCCTTACCCATCATGTCCAACCCTTTAAAGGAAGAAACTGCTTCATTGCTTTGATTCTTTAACCTCCAAATTGAATTTTGTAGTTTCCTTCCTTTGGCATATGCCTACAAAAACTTTGTGTTCTCATCCCCACTTTCCAACCAAATAGCTTTGCTTTCAAGTCTCCAGACCTCTTCCATAGCTTTTAAAAGTTTCCTTTTGCTTGTCTCAAGGCTCACTAACCTTTCCTTTGTTTCTTAGGAGTCGTATCCTCCCCCCTCACACTCGTTTATGGACCTTGTATCTTCTTCAATTTGCCTCAACCTCCGGTCGTCCTTGATATTTTTTTCTTTTTCCCACTGTTGCACTGCTTTTTTGGTTCTTGAAATATTTTGGGAAAAGCGAAGGGTTGCATGATTCCCCTCCTCTTGAGAGTAAGGGATCCATGTATATTTGATTAGATGGACACATCATTCATCTTTTATTTAGGCCTTATAGAACTTGAAAGGGTTGGTTGGTTTATTATTCCCCCACTTTACTTCCAACAATATGAGAGTGTGATCATATTCTCCACCAGCATCCTACGACTATCACATATCCATATTAAGATGCATTAGTCTTTCAGACACCAAAAAGCAGTCTAATCTCTTTGTAATGTTGTGTTCCCCCACTCTTATGTTTTTCCATGTGGGTTTCAGCTTAGTCATTTCTATATCCAGTAGGCCTCCTTCTTGAAGGTTTTCTTTGAAGAACTCTACCAATGGGTCCACCCTTGATCTTTTCCCCCAAATTTATTGGGTTCCCAATGTACAATTCATATCTCCTCCTACAATTCAATTCGAGTGTTGCATGAAATATTTCCTTAATACCAAATCCCAAAAGGGTGCCCTATCCTCATATGGACCATACACATTGAGTATCCATAAAGATTCACCCATTTCCAAGGAAAAGCATTGCCATTCCTAACCCTAACAGGAAGTTCCATGTGCCTAAGGATTTTATGAATTTTAGATTCCACCATGTTGCAAGCCCACTCGAGTGTCCATTTTCATTATGTGCAATGAAATCAAAGTATTTTAAAGTATTCTTCAGATACATTATGACTGCATTTGCAGTTCCCATTGTCTTCTGCAGTAAATTATCTCAGACTAATTTGTCATTACCAACCTTTTAAGTGCTATTTTTTGGGGGGAACTTTCCAACCTCCAACAGTTCAATGATAAAATCTTCATAGGGTAACCCCTTTGAGGATTTTCTTTGCTCTAAGCGCCCGATGAATGGTTTGTTGTCTACCATCTAGCTGCTCTTTCCGAGCCTTTTCTTATGTTTCCAAGAAGTGTGAAGGTATTCCTTTGCCTCTCAATTTTTCAAAGGGATTCAAATTCTTTCCCAACCCAAAACCATTCTCGAAGGTCTACAAGTTCTCTCAGATAACCCTAAATCTCATGTGGAACTTGATATTGAGATCCTCTCTACCTGAGCTAGTTGAAACCTCTAATACATGGGCATGGGGAATATTATTAGAAGAGGGCGGGGCCAAAGGTGCACCCAAGTTCAGAACAAGGCTTATAACCTTACTATAAGTGTTCGGCATGGGGCCAGATTCCATGAGAATAGGTTCCAGAGGTAGAGGACAAGGTGGTTGTGCTTCAGATGTGGGAGAGGAGTTGTTATTGTTCAAGCATGATTTCATGTCACTTTCCTTTTCCTTCCAATCATTTCCCAAAATATTGATATCTTATACTAGAGAAATAATAGAGGAGGGAAGGGCAGGATCCTTACTCAGAATCGCTGGATTTGCTTGAACCAATGGTTTAAGCTCCTCCCCGGTCACAGCATGATCGTCTTACTGGTTCATATTCGATTTCTATTCGAAGTCAGACCAAGGTCTATTCCATCCATATTTCCTTCAATCGCTCGTCCCCTGAGTCCCAGAAGACTGATTTATAGGGGTATGAGGTACATCCCTTTCTATTTTTTCTGACTTCCAAAATCCACCCCAAAACCCTCTTTAGTCCAATTCTTAGGTCTTGCGGAGTTTATATTAAAGGGGAGATTGCAATGCTTCACGATGTTTCCATATACATGAAACCTATGACATCTAAAAGGGATTCCTTCATAATCCAGTTTTTTCCTTCTATTGTGTTGTCCCAAAACCTGTTGGAATTCCTGCATGAGGCCCTCCCTAATGTTTATGGAGACCAGGATTCTTGCAAAAACCATCCTCTTTGTTGTCATAAAAGACATGTATGCATCTATAAATGCCCCCAATTATTTCCCAATTTCTTTGAAGGATTCTAGATTCCAAAATTCCGTCAAAAACCATGAGAGATTTACCCACACTGGCACCAGATCCATTCACTCAATGTTTGCATCAAACATAGGAGTTCATTTCTTGAACATAATTAGGGTTGAGTCAATGCTCCAGTACCTTTGCAAAATATGGTTCACATATTATTTTCTTTGAAAGGTGTAAATGAACCATCCCTTCGACAAGATCCTCATCTTTGGAACATACTTTATGGTTTCAAGCCAATTTTCATTAGCCCATTTTTCCAAAGTATGATGACTGAAGTATCGAACACGCACCTTCCCGACCACCATTGTTTCTGCCATACTTGTTTCTTATGCCACAGAGACGTCCACCTCGTAAACTAAGCTCAATAGATTCACCAGGAACTTTGCGCACTTATTTCTTCTCTTCCTATGGCTGGACCCACCAGGGTTGTTCGGCGTATTGCTAGGGTTTGTTGCTTGCACACCTTTATGCTTTCCTCTTTTTATGTCTGCATCAATAGGGTTATAGCTCTGATCATTTGAATTTAGGAACAAATATATGAACCCTTATGAGCCTATAATCAGTCATCATTGAGAGCGTAGACATCTTTTGGGAGGCCCAAAACCCCCCCACCTATGAGCGACCAACCTACTTCCAAAATTTCAGCAGAAGGTAATGGGTAAAAGTCAACTATGAGTGAAGGAAAAATCTCGAGCTCAAGGGTTTCCTCTGTATAAACAATTGGTGAGTCCACTATCTCCGCACCTCCTATGTTTATGGGAGAGTTGTCATTGAAAAGTTAAAATGACTTCCCACCAGGATGAGATCCCAAACCCCTAACTGACAACGTCACTTTCGTCATTTTTTAGAACATATCAAAAAATACGTCAAGGGGAGAAAGATGGGTTTCAAATCTGTCTGGCATTCCTTCTAAGATCATCCATAGGGTTCCAGCTATCACCCCTTAGTCAGATATATCTAACCTGTCACCATGTTCGAAATTAGAAAATTCCAACAATCTCCCTCAGCTTTGGAAAAAATAGATTCTCCCTCAAAAGCGTCATCTGAGTAGTCCACGCGATCCATTCTTTCCTGCTCCATCAAGTAGAATTCCAACTGTCCTTTAGAGAAGTGATATCTATACACGCTCAAGGATGCAGCTGCAACCCCTCTCAATTATCCCTACTCATATATCGCAAACCAAAATTCTTTCAAAGAGAAATCTAAATCTCTCTCTCTCTCTCTCTCTCTCTCTCTCTCTCTCTCTCTCTCTCTTATATATATATATATGTATGTATTCTCTCTCTCTCTCTCTCTCTCTCTCTCTCTCTCTCTCTCTCTCTCTATATATATATATATATATATAACATTCATAGGATAAAATTACTTCAACAAAATAAAATAAGGTTCAATTCACTAATATTGACATAAACTGAACAAAGGTGTGATCAAACTAAATGAAGCTAATTTTAACCAACAAACAAACGTAAATAGGGAATGCCGCATAAAGAGATGAACCAACCATCTTTATTCAAAAGTATTCACATAATGTATTCAATGCATGAATGACTAAACCCATTCCCAATTAACATCGATGGGATCATTGAATGTTCCATAAAATAATAACTCTCCTAAGATGCAATTTCCTCTCCTCAACACAACAAACAGTGCAAGGGAAAAATGGAAAATGCAAAGAAACAATTTAGAGTTGATTTTGGAGTTCATTAAAGGAAATGTTTTTGGAAAATTCCGAAAACAACCCTAGATCAAGAACATCAAGAATGAGAATGTCATCAATGGCATTCCTACCAAATTGAGGTTGTTTAGATTTTGTTCTTAATTTCCTTAGAATGGGGGAACTCAAAGTACAAGTTCCCTTAGACTCTGAGAGTATTTCTAGTGTTTAATCAAAAAACTTATTGAAATCAATTAGTGACAATGTTATTCCTTTCCACGCTTGCTTTACTAGTGAGAGCCCTTACCTGATTCTTAAGTCATAGTAACACCTTCCAAGATTCCTTTCTTAAGATGGTCTACACAACTAATTTGGCACAAAGGCACAATGCCTAATTCTTGTTTTGATTATTCCCATTCTTCCTTGGTCCAAAGGTGGATGACAAGATTCCTAACTAAATTTGTGAAATCCTTGCTGGCATTGGTCCACAAGAAGCTATGAATGGATTTTTCCAAGCATTGGCAAGGAAATCACAAACAACCCTACAAGAGGAATAATGCATATGCATGTTCATTACAATATTAATGTAAACTTGGAATTTTGTTTCTTGGTCCAAGTGCTTGGTAATCCATTTCCCAAGTTTCTTTTCCACCCTCTATACGGCAACTTTCCAATGCACTTTGGGCAATCCCTATGAGGCATGCAAAATGACTAAGAATTTTAAAACATGGTATAGGTAGATCCAATCCCAATGTTGGTTGGACAACCAGTTTAGGGTTAAACATTGACTATCCGATAGCATGATATTTTGTGCCATTAAATAATGGAGTTAAAGGGAAAAAAAACATGTCTAGACATTCTATATCATTGTCGTAAGGAATTTGACCCTCGAGGATAGTCAAGAAAGAGATATCAACAAATTTTATATTGACCGACTATCTGTATTCCAGTGCTAAGAGGGGAATCACTACAAGCAAGCTCAAGCTTACCTCCTAACTCAACAAGTAGTCAAGTGCCTCAATGCTGAATACATAGAGGGTTCAGGTAAGCAAACAACCTTGTCAGATGGAATAATGTAGGTATACTCCCTCATATTTTCACATGTCGATGTAAAGATAAGTTGAGGCTGCAATACAAAACATTTATACATCCCAAAGGAAAAATGGGCCAAAGATGAGAGCTTAATTATTGCAAGGATAAATGACCATTCAACCCAATCATAAAAAATTTCAAAGTCAATCTTGATTAATAGTGCATCAGGCCTGGAGGCCTTGGTCTATTCCATCACTTCCAAGACAACAATGATTGTTATGCATAGTGAAGCACCCATGAATGAATCATGTATGCCTTGACCACACTACTTTAGGCAATGTGTGAATCAACCACAAGGCTAAGTATTTGGCTAGTACCTTATATGAAGCATTCAAAAGGGTAATCCATGAGCTAGTTATCAACTTATGGTCAGTTATGAAATATCTGAACTTGCAGAACCTTGTGTGCTTCTAAGAATGGTGTGTACTAATGTCCTAATAGTACAGATGTTTCTTCTTTCTACTATTCTTTCTTGGTTTGTAGTTGTACCTGAAGTTTTGACACAACACTTTCCAGCAACTGACAAGCTCTCTCTAGTGGTTTATCGACGTGAGTTTCGTCTGTGTCTGGTACAACTGTGTGAGTCAAATTCCTGCATTTGATCAAAAATTTGACTTGTTCTTCTTTCAATTTGTCTCTTTGTTCCTTTCGGTTTTGAATTCTTGTTGTAGCTTCCTGCGTGACTGCACCCAATAGCTGACCCAATTCTCCATCTCTAAGTTTTGGTGTGTCAACTGCAGTAGTCAACCCTAGTTGATGAAGGTGGATAACGGTTGGTATCTGTTGTGTCTGTTGTTTCTCTTTTTTCTTCTTATCTTTTCATTTTCTCTTGTGTTTGGAATGACATACCACTACTGATCATGATGGAAATGATGTTGGCTTCTGATGTTGAATTTGATGCTCTTTAGTCGGTGAGTTATCTGTCGACTGGACTTCTACTGTGGCAGGGTTAACTTGCCGACTTACATGGGTGGGACTTGTGTTTGTTTGTGCTTCCAATGGTGGTGAAGATGGTGGTTCTAGATTTGGCGGAGGTTCTCAAGTTGGTGGTGGTGATGGGAATGATGAGTGCACTAAGGTTACTAGGATAGTTGGGATGCCTTCTATCGATGTGGTATTTTTTACTTCTGGATGTGGGTCAATGGGGTCATTAGATTCAATGTAGTCGAAGAGGTTATCGATGTTTTGGTCGATTGCTAGTGCATTACCCTGATCATCATCCTCTAGATCTTCGATTGGTTCATTTGCTGGTGTGAAGGTTGGTGTGAACGATGAGGTTCGTGCTGCAACAACTTGGGATGACTTGTTGGGATTTCTAAGAAATGTCGGTTGGTTTTGGATTGTCGGGCTAGTTCATGGAAAATCTCCTCGACTATCAGATAGTAGTCGAGAGGTTCTGCATTTGTTGTGGAATCTTGTGAATGACATATTGTTGTGTGGTTGAGTTCCAACTGGATGTGTGTTGATGGTGGCAGATTTCTTCGAATGTTTTGAGGCACCCTCCATCTAGTTGTTTGGACTGTTAGATTTTGAAACCAGTTCTCCAAGAATACTTTGCCTTCTTCCAGTTCCTATTGAGTTCCACCCATTGAGAATGGATTAAAACACCACATGTGGAACCTTGTCAGTTCAAGAAAATCTTTATGCCTGATTGGACATAGGCGATACATAGCTATCCATATTAGTAGTGATGGGAACCTTATTATTGCCCCTGATTCCTGGCACTTTACACAAATGGATTTGAGTATGTTGGCCATGTATTGAGCCCAACAATATACTTTCCCTGATGCTGTTATGCAGTCGACAGCTTCCAACATGTTGAGTTTTAAATCACATCCTCGCCCTGCGACATTCAAGCCTGTGGACATGATTTTGACCACTACTTTGGGTGTAGATGCTTTAATCTGACTAACAATCAATCCTTTGGATTTTTTCCCATTCGGTGTTCCTGTTAATCGTTCCACCAGTCCTTCTTTGATACCCATGGGAACAGGGCTGCCTCTGTTTGAGAGCCCAGTTAGTTTGTAGATGTTCTCAGTTGATATTTTCACTGGTGTGTCGAAGTAGAACTTCCCGTTGTGGTACCGAATGATAATAAATTCAACGATATTCTCTCTCATCCCTCCAAAACTCTCCATGAGGGGTGCATTCATGTAATTTAGGATAGTTCTCTAGTTTATTTTATTCCCTTCTTCTGTCATCCTTGATTTACCCGCGTAATCCCATTTCTTGATTTCTGCCCCGTGTCATGCCAATGAAGTTTCCTGTACTTTGGAATTTTTTTTCTTCTCCAACCGTTTCACCAATGGACTTATAGTGGATTCCAACTCTTTTGCTTTGGTTGTCCTAGCTTTGGTTTGCTTTGAGGCCATGCTGTCGATTTATAGCTAGGCTTTCTTCATAGTTAATTTGCTTTCAGAGGTCTGGTAATTCTGTCGCTCTAGCTCTTGGTAAAATAATATGAAATCTTCATCTGACGTAGTATTTATAGGTGGAGCGGACTGTGATCTTGTCGATGGTGCTATTAATGGCAGATTTGGTGGTAAAGGACGTTCTATTGAAGGTTGATTTAATGCGTTCTGGTTTTGGCGCTCCTTCTTACCGTAGTCATAATGGGTTGATTGGACCTTTTGATCCTCTTGTCGATGTCGATGATATGGTCGATGTGCGGTATGTCGATAGTGAAAATGTCGATTATGGTCGGATGGTGGTATACTACGTCTGTCGATATTTCCTGTCATTTTGGTTTTCTTTGATTCTTTTTTTGATGTTAGGTTTTTGCCTTTTCTAGTTTTTATAGTTTTTGTTAACAGTTATAAAACCGCTTTTCTTTTGATTTTTTTTTTCAACTTTTTCAGTTTTGGTACCGTTTTAGTCGGGCACTGTTTACCAGTTTCTGAAATACTGTGCCCTGTAATGTTCTCAGTCAAACTGATCCATTGGCGTTGATTTCTTCAACAATGTAGGGTCCCATCCACTCTGTGTGGAGTTTCTTTGGCTTCCCTTTCACCCGACTGTTATACAGTAGTGCAAGATTTCTGACCAACAAGTTTTTGTTTTAATGTTTCGGTCGTGCCAAGCCTTTTGTTGTTGTTTCTGAATTTATTGGTGTTGTACAACAATTAGTTGATGCTCTTCTAGTTTGTCTAATTACATTAGTTGGACCTTCCTTGCTTCCTCGACATTGATATGCAAGATGTTGGCTATCACCGGTGTCTATTGTTGAAAATGTAACGGAGCGACTGCTTCTTGGTCGTAGACTAGTCGAAAGGGAATTTGGTCGGTTGAACATTTATATGTTGTTCTGTATGCCCATAATAGTACATGGATCTTCTTATCCCAATCATTTTTGTTGGTATTGCATATTTTTGTTAGACCACTTGTCAATGTTTTATTGAAGGCCTCTATCACCTCGTTCGACTGAGGATGATAGGTTGTGCTTCGTTGGTGGTCAATTTTGAACTGTTCTGTTAGTGTTGTGATTGTTTTATTGATGAAGTAT
The DNA here is from genome assembly GCA_001517045.1 of Pseudotsuga menziesii. Classification (NCBI taxonomy): domain Eukaryota; kingdom Viridiplantae; phylum Streptophyta; class Pinopsida; order Pinales; family Pinaceae; genus Pseudotsuga; species Pseudotsuga menziesii. Next base: position 373,910 of record LPNX010531117.1, read on the forward strand.
GAACCTTGGTCACTGATTAAGGTTAGAGGGCAGCCAAATCTCGTAATGATATTTTCATATATGAATTTGGCAGCTACCTCACTAGAGCAGGTGTCGATGGGTTCTACTTCTACCCATTTAGTGACATATTCTACTATTGTTATGATGTACCTTTCACCTATCATTTTTGTTGGTACTAGGAATGGTCCTATGAAGTCGATGGCCCAAATTTCAAATGTTAAACTTGGGTTTACTGATATTAAATGCATCCCCATACTAGGTAACGTTCGACCTAGACGTTGGCAACGATCAAATTTTCCAACAAACTTTTTATAGTCCTTGTATAGTGTCGACCACCATCCAACACAAACTCACATTCAATTGCCTTCTACCTAGTGATATGTATTTCCCTAACTTTGAGAAATTTGCACTTCTCCCCGACCTCCTTGATGGCTAGGGATTTAAACAAATCCTTCACAAGTTGGTGTTTAATTCCAATACAATTCACCTCGACTCGAATTGGAGCTCTTCAAGTTCTATGTTTCTCTTCAAAACTCAACAAGCAGCCAAATTGGTCATTTCTCTTGTTTGTTTAGATAAAAAGGGGATAACTTGCAGTTCCTAGGAGAACTCAAATTCTTGTGGCAAAGACATGTTGTGGTTGTAGCATACAACAAAATTTGTCACCAATATCCTCTCATAAACGCCATAGTGATTCAAATGGAAACATCCCACCATGCAATACATCCTTCCTCTTAGTGAGGCTATCAAAGAAGATTTAAAACTATTTTGATATAAGCAAAGAAACCTGGTATCTACAAGTGAGAAGTGTTAACAATATTTTTGGTTCATTTAATTCACATTTTCTATTCCCCCCATGAACTCTAAAACCATATTGGTTGGTGGTTGGAGAGAGCGCTTGTACTAACCACATGCAATGATCGATTACTAGGGGCATAATATAGAAGGAATTATATTATAACAACATGGCTCAATCATGCTTTTGTAAAATTCTTTTGTGCTCGCGATGGAAACTATTCAAGTGAACCAAAGCTTTGAAGAGTCCTATCAATGAGATCTATTAGGGTTATACAACATATGTCTAGCTCTAATGGAGAGACATGCTTATTTTTATCTACATGGAATATTGGCCAGTAGAATACCCTTTTACGGTCTTCTTGACATTCTACCATACTGAAATCAAGATAGAAGAGCCAAGGGGCATTCAATAATTCATTCACTAACTAACACAACCCCACCTCTTTCTTGCTCAAGCCATTTGAATCATAAATGTTGATGAGGCCAAGAATGCAACCATCAAATTGAATAGGACCTTGAGAAAATGTTGAGAAGAGTATGCCTTCAAATCATTTATAACTCCAACAAGGCGGGGAGTAATAAGAATGGAAAGACTACCCTTATCGCTTGTATGTTTCAAAACAAACATTTTGAAATTCGACTAGATAACATATAAGATAAATCTCAACATAAAACCAATAATTTTACTTCTTGTAAATATAAAAAATCAACCCTGCCAAATCTAAATGGAAACTGGGGCATGGTATATTTCTCCTGAGGTCACTTAAGCCTTCAACATTCTAGGATGCAACCTTCATTGACAACTATCAATATCTTTCATATCCTTATCATTATCACAAAGGCTAAGGATACTGCTAAAAGAATTCAAACTTGAAACTATATCCTTTTTCTAAATCATACAATCACAAATAACGGTGAGCTGTATCCTTTTGAGCGAGTCATTGGTTGTTTTCTCATCTTGTAATTGTAACATGATGAGAGGGGTGGGCCTTATGCATCCCTCCCCATTGAAAAGGGCCAAATCTCTAGGGAATTATTATTTTGTGTCAAATTAATAAAGGGAAAGGTTGTTGTGTCTTAGTATAGTTCATTAAGTGATAGTCCAAATATGATGACCTAGACTCTAGCATTTCAAGCAAGTACTAGGGACATTAATATAAAGAATTGATTGGCATTTAATTATTTCATCCACATTGATATAAACATTTTCTTCATTTCTTTTGACAAGCTAAATCTAATGCTAAATTAGGGCATAGATAATAATCATATCTAGTTCATCACATACTAACCCTCCGAAAGGCATCAAAATCTTTTCCAAAAAGGGCCACATTTTCATTGGTAGGCCACAAAATTCCACCAAGGCTATGAAAGAAAGTTGAATGTCCTAGTTATCTAAGAAACCATCATTTTAAGTAGAAAGGACAACGAACGTATTCTTATGGAACCAAGCCCTCATATCGGTACTTTTGTGACATGGGCCTTATTGACAAATTGAAAGAGGAAAAAGTCTTCAATAAGGCTTTTGTTTTAGACATAAATATATCCAAAGGGTTACTAGGCTTCCCTAACCCAATTACAAATGATTGCTTCATGAGGAATCTATCATACGCCATACCCTTCAAGGGTTTCCTCCCCATTAGCATCACACACAATATCATACTAATCAATAAGAAATTATATAGTAATAATGCAATCGATTTCAAATTTAACCTGTGGTAATACATGTTCAGTACAAACTTTTGGGGTACCTTTAATAGAGCCATCATTGCTCTCTTCCATTTTCATAGTCCTTTCCACAATGACAACAACATTTTATGGGATAGGATAGTTGTTAGGGGCTTCCCTATTGTCGTATGATGAAGGTCATGACTTCTCAAGGCCTATTAGGCTAGTGATGAAGTTGAAAAGGTAAAAAGTTAATGTAGTTGATGAATACCAAATCTCATACCTCAACCCACATCAAAAACTCTTTATCTCCTTTATTAACATGAATAAAATGGAAATACTTTTGATCTAACTACAAACTTTTGCTCTGCAAATATATTCAACTGCACACTCTTGGAGAAAACTATATTGGAATATATATGCTCTGCTATAGTCTCTAATCACTGAGATTAAACTCACAAAAATCTCATAACAATAGAGCCTCTCATGAAAGAGTCATGCATGTGAAGGCTTTAAAAACATGCTAAAGGATTTGAAAGATTGCATCCACAATTTAAAAACATACAAGGAAAAAAAATACAAAGAATTATGGAATGTTACCTTTGTTATTCACAACACACAAATATTCAACTAAGGGATCATTGAAAGGTACAACTTCTATGAGAATATGAACCACCCCTTTTATATTTAAATATAAAATAAAATAAACATGATAACTAATTGGATGTCTAGTTGTACATTTTTAACATGCACATGGGTACATGGTATTTTTGTTTGCACATAAGATGTATGGTTTATGTGCTCCTTGGTACTCATTACTTATATATTTAATTGCCCAATTTCAAGGCATATATGCAACATTGATTAACAATTATAATCCATTGTTGTTCTCCTTTATGTGCATGACATAATATTTATAAACAAACAAGCAATAGAAGCTTAATTTCTAGATTTTATCATGCTTATTGTGAACAAGTTAGAAATACATAATGAAGGGAGACCCCCACACGTGTCCACACACACATTATAAGGTAAGATGTTGACCTAAAAGCTTGGTGGGCTAGCTATTGTTGTTGAGTGCTTTGAGCTTCATGCATGAGGTCTCGAGGTCGATTTCCCATGTTGACTATCTATGTTGTGTGGCACGCTCGATGTCCCTGTTGGCTTAGGGATCATAATTAGCACCAACAAGTTTGCATTGGATATCTTTTGTGAATACAAAGAAGTGCCTAGGAATTTCCTCACAAAGTTTTCCATAGAAAAAAAGGACGTTGACCTAATTTGTAACCCTATGGAACTATAATTAAGTGATGAGACCATACGAAGCACCCATGTTTAAACCATAGTAGCAATATTTGATGTAGCGACCTTTGGCCTTTGTTGTATGAAAATTTGACAACAATAATAAATTCAAAGAATTTTTAATATAATATGAATATAGTATGGTCGACATATTTTTTTATTGTTTTAATAATATACTTTGTCTTTAATACCCGTAAACAAGCCACCAAGGCCCACTACCACCTCTACCAATCCCCAATCTACGTGTCTTCTTCTTTGAGCGTTGGGGTTGTCCTCCCTACATTGTGTTAGGTTACTAAAACCAGAAGGAGATTAAGACAATGAATGAGTTGGATGACCAAGCAATTTACTAGTATGACTAAGATTACAAAGGTCCAAAGACCAGTCATGAAAAGAGTTGGATTTAGAGGGGTTTGGTTGGAGCGGCTTGTTGGGGGGATATAGAAAGACTTAATTGTACCATAAAGTAAATCCAAAACAATAGCTCAAACACCTAAATATATAAATAAATAAAAAACTATAACAAACCTTCTAATATTAATTAAATATTAAATTTACAAGAAATGGTTTTTCTTTTTCTTTTTCTATATTCAAAATGAAAATATATATACATATATTCTCTTTAACATGAAGTAAAAGAGAATCATAACTGGATCTACTCACAGTTATTTCATACCTAAAATTGTTGAGATTTGTGCTTTTAAGAAATTAAAGCATAGCGAATCATGGTTAGTTCAACTAGCCACTGAAACCAAGAGGAATATAGAGATCTTGCCCATATGAAAAACCAAGTTTGTCTTAGTTTGATTTTGATTCAGAGTAGTACTTATATATATATATATATATATATATATATATATATATAGAGAGAGAGAGAGAGAGAGAGAGAGAGAGAGAGAGAGAGAGAGAGATCTTGCCCAATTAACATGGTTAAGGTGAATATAGAGATCTTTCCCAATTGAAAAACCAAGCTTTTCTCAGCTTGATTTTTTAATTGGGCAAGATCTTTGTATTCACCTTAACCATGTTAAAGAGAATCAATAAAATAATCAATCTAGTATATAGATTATATCATTTGGATTTCATTTTTTATTCGTTTTCCAATCAAATTTTCCCAAAATCAAAATGTAATTATATATATAAGATGTCAAGATTGTAAAATCAAAATAAAACATAAATGTCGAGATTGTACAATCAAAATAAAATATAAATTTTTAAGAGGTTAAATCCATTTTTAAAATAAAAAATAATTATGAATAATAATAATAAAATATGATCCAATTTACCAAAAATTAGATCGTTGTATTTCATCAATATTAACATGAAAAAAATCAAAATCAACCCCTATTTATAAAGCTCCACAATCCATAACCTTATCCATATGACATGGCCTAAATAATAAACATGGTTAACCTCGCTTTATCCATATTTGTTAATTATTACCATGGTTGTGATGTAATAGGTTAGTGGGAAATTGGAATGCTTGGCATGTGAAGATGCCTCCCAAAATGGCCAACAATACTCAGCCTGCTACAGAGAATTCAATGCTATTGCAGCAGGCATACCAACCTTTGGATTAAAACAGTTTAAGATTCAAGGGTTGGCATGCCTGCTGTAGTCGCATTAAATGCTCTATAACAAGCTGAGTATTGCTAGCTTCCCAAAACATGTAAGACATAAACATGCACATTCCCACGTGAGTCTCATGCACCACCTTATGATGTCTCTCCACGTGCATGAGAATCATGTTGAGCAATGGGTAATAATTGAAATAGTCCTTGAAAAAAGTAATTAAATTATTTTTGTTATTAATAAAGGAAGAATGCTTCAGACGCTCTTACTTAAGCACTACATAATGTAAAATCCTGCTAGTAAATTACATCACAAAGTTCGTCACCTAAGGGATTAATTTAAATAAGTTGGCGCAATCAATATTATTATATAAGAAACACGATGTATCCATGTATATAGTGGAACTACTCTTGGGCGGGAGCCTTCTCAGTCATACGAAGGGGTTAAAATTGACGCCCGTTTGCCAGTGTTTTCACTTTTTACAACTATTTTACAGGTGGACTTAGAATTAACAAGTCAACTTCGAAGGTGGATTCATTTTGGAGGTAGTCATTTTGATGGGTTTAGGTAAAATTTGCCAGTATTCAATGTTTAAGTGTATAAATAATGTGAAAAAAATTTCAACCTATGCTAGTTTTTAAAGTTATAATTAATTTAACCTATCTCACCGATTTGTTTCATCATATTTGTCCAATGGTGATATCATATTTGTTCAACGGTTATATTGGTTCACATCATATCTATCAACCTTTGATAATAAATTTGTGTTCCATCCGATTTATGGTTCACATCATATCTTTCAAGTGTCTGAATAATATATTTGAAGGAAGCATTATAATTATGGGAAAGATTCCTAAAATCTAACCTTTAACCTGCTTTCCACCGATCAAAGAATTAAAATGATTTCTAGGCTCTACCGCTAGCAGAAGCTCAATAAACAGAGCCAAATTCAAGGTTTGGACTCCTCCTCCAACTAAAACTGCCTTATCCTGAAAAGCACAGAGATTCAGATTTATGAAACCCTAGACATGATCAAGAAGAAGGACAATTTGATTTATCAGAAAGATATTGCACTTTACAATGAAGACGTTGAAGTTGCGAAGAAGCCGAATGAAAAAAGGCTTGATATCTCAAGGATATGGCTCAACATATGTTCAAAAATTGCACCGATTTTGAAGAAAAGAAGGGCTATAAATGTGGCAAAGAGATACATGTTGAGGAGTAGGATGAGTTGAAGTGGGTGTTCATCGAGGCTAGTGACATTGATGATGAAGATGGAGGGGGTTTGCTTACTATGAAGAAGACTATTGTAGGGGAGGCGGTTGTCGAGGCCAAGCAGTAGGCCAAAGGTGTTGCCATTTCGAGGAAATTGAATGACTATTTTGGCACAATGCTCTAAGCCAGAAGAGCTTCCCATTATGGAAATCTAAATCCTCCAGGATTTGGGTGTTACAATAAATTGAATCCACAATAAGTTGTTATATGCGTGTTTTGTAACTCCTGCGTTGATCTTTATCTAAAATCCTAAATCCCAACACAAAACATGCAAGAGGTGAGAGTTTCAAGGTTGTTTCAGGCATATATTTTGTCAGAACATATCAACATGGCTCTTGGTTTAAATACTGGATTGGCATATGAAACTTTTTGAGATTTTAAAGGAATTCAATGTTGATTATTCAAAGACAACCCTTGGAAGATGTTGTAGCACTTATCAGGGATGTGTTTCTCAACCTTTCAGAGGAACAGGTTAGTATGATCAATCATTCACTATATATATATTTGGTAAATAGTAGGCGTTTTCATTAAGAGCTTGCCAACAAGTTAGTGTAGAAAACTTGGGCTATCCAGGGACAAATAACCCATTTATTTTGGCTAAAATATCTATGTAAAATTTTTGTCTCCCTCAAACCCTGGGTTTGAGGCTGTAAATAAATATACTTTTTATAATTGCATAAAAGTTTTGGAAATAGTGCATGGTCAGCAGTAAATAAATATACTTTTTTATATTGCATAAATGTTTTTGAAATAGTTGTTATATTATTTTTTTTTTAATATTGTAAATAGGATAAACATAATAATTGAGAGAGGTTTCGCTAGTAGAGGAGCAAAAAAACTATTACAAACTTATATATCGTCCTCATCATTTAATCTAATACCTACTCCATTTAAGGAACTTATATATGTATTCCATCCATCAACCCACTACCCCTGCATACCCAAATACTTAGCAAGCTTCCAGTAAGAACAAGAAAATACCTCAACGAGTTTGGTCTTCTAATATGAGCAAGAGTACAAAACCCAAATTTTGCAAGATATTCTAGAAGGGAGGTGGAAAGGACATAAGATCGCCCGCGCGCCCCCCCCCCCCCCCCCCCCCCCCCCCCCCCCCC
>LPNX010531117.1:381649-539063 GCA_001517045.1 Pseudotsuga menziesii
AAGTTTGAAAACCCCATATTAGATTTAATGGAATTTTTTAGCCAATGAACTAGTTAATTACCTTTGAGATATTTAGCCTCGAGGACATCACTCCACGATCATGTACCAAAAATACCATGCCAGAAGCTCTTCAAGCATAAATCTTGATTGAACCAGTGCAAGTTTTTTATATCCCATCCCCCCATAACCTTTGGTAGAGATAACCTATCCCATATAACCAATTGTATTTTTTCACAATCCCTCCTATAATGGATCAAACCAAGGTGAGTTTGCCCCGTAAAGATAATATCCTATAACACCAATTTTCAATTATTTTTTCAACTTTCTTCACCAACCACATCCAATCTGCAATCTTGTAATTATTAGGCTTCAAATAATAACCTAAATATTTAAAATGACCCTCAATATCATCAGATTTGAAGGGGAAAATAGAAGAAATTTGAGAAAATGAGTCATTAGGAGCATCCTTTTTTAGAAAGCATAATTAATCATAGCTCACCTCCATACTAGTAGCATCACAAAATAAGGTTATGATCTATGAGAATGTCACTCGATCCTCCATAATACCTCTACCAAATAAAACAACATCATCAACAAATAGCAAGTGTGTGATAAACTAAGAATATGCAAGCTTGATACCTAATAGTATGCCTTCATTCTTAGCAGCAATAATCATTCTACTAAGACCTTCTAACCAACATGAAAAGTAAGGGGGAAGTGGGCATCCTTTTCCGAGCCCCCTGGAGAATTTAAAAAAAATGTAGCAGAGCCATTTACAAGGACAACAAAACAAGTAGAGGATACACATGCCATGATCAAATATGTCATTGTCAAAGGAAGACCTATATGGACTAGTAACAATCTAAAAAAATGAATTCACTTTATCATATGCTTTCACTAAATCGATATTGAGAATTAATGCATCTAATTTCTTAATCTTGATGGAATGTAGACACTCTTGAGTAACCCCAATGGCATCCAATATTTGTCTATCAGCAAATAAACCAAATTGTTCCTTAGTCAATAACTCGACCAATTTTGGTTTAATCTTGTTGGAAATATTTTTTGTGCTTATCTTGTATATAATATTACAAAGGGATATAGGCCTAAAGTTAGAGAAGGACTTAGGTTTGTCACATTTGGGTATTAGAGCAATAAAATTAGAGTCAAGAGCACCAGAAACATAGCCCCGAGTTCAACAATATTCCACCACCTCCAATAATTCCTTTCCCATTAAATCAAAGAAAACATTGAAGAGTTCCACAAGCCAACCATCTAGACTTGGCCTCTTGTCTTTGGAAATTTGTCTTAAAACTTTTTCAATTTCATCCAATGTTATTGCACTCCCAATTTGTTATCCATCATTTTTAGAAAATAGTGCATGGTAATGTCTAATCACCTTGTGCTGAGAACCAATATCAGTACGACCAAATCCTTAAAATGATTTGAAAAATATTATTTTGGCTTCTTTTCCAAGTCATGTTGTGAAGAGACCACATTCCCATTTTCATCTTTCAAATCCCAAATTGTGTTCAGATTCCTTCTATAGTTTGCATACCCATGAAATAACTTCTTGTTATTGTCCCCTTGGACCATCCGAATTTCCCTCCTCTTCCAACTTAAGCAATCTTACGTTTGTAGTCTCCAATTTAGACAACACAACCTTTTCCTCAAAATTGAACGAGCCTGACAAATTTTCCTCATAAACCTTCTCCAAATTATCCTCAATGTCATTAATGTCCTATAAATATTTATGTTTTTTCTCATTTTCTCAAAGCACAACCAAATTTTTTCAAGCATTTAAGCTTAAATGTCAATCTTTCCATAGTGCATGCTTCCTCTGGGACTACCATAGTGTTCCATTTAGCTCCAACCAAAGTACACAAAGCTTCCTTAGCAGTCCACTCATTAATGAATTTAAAGGGATACATAGGAATCATAGAGTCCCCAACACATTGTGGGAAAATTTATAACCTAAGATTTGTACTTGCTCAAAGATTCTACTAAATTCTCAGCAATCATAAATCTATCAATATTTTACTTAACAATACAACACATGTTCTGCCATTTTTCCAAGTAGGACTTAATTTTGGAGGAATTGCATCCACTAGATGAGATCTCTGAAAAAGTTGTTGAAAGTATTCCCAAAGAGGATGCAAACTAAAACAGGTTCCAAAAACTTCAGAAGCAGATAAGGTGAAGTTAAGATCCCAAGCTACTATAAGGTTAGAGTCTCTTAAAATCAAACCAGTATGCACAGTGTCCCAGAACATCTTTCTATCCTTATAAGGTCCATAACAATTAACGTTTTTTTTAACACAAACGGATAAATTTTATTTTTATGGAAGGATGCTGGTTTTTTTTTGGCAATTACCAATCAACCATGTTACATTTTTCAAAAGAACCAAATGTTGCCCTTCTCCCAACCAGGAGGACATCAAGAGAATAAAAACAAATTACAGATCTTATCAAGAATGATTACAGAAAAGAACGGAAACAATTGGTTTCCCCATTAAGGCTAAGAAACCCTTGATATAGAAGACAAGCTTTGTTGGCCATGGAGTCAGCAAGTTTATTTAAGTCACGGAGAATATGAAAAGATTAGGTCATCTCAAAATCTTTCATAATTATCCTGATTCTCTGCAGAATTATGTTTAAGGCAAAATTGTTGAAGGTGTCAGTTGAATTCAAATCTTTTATCAACAACTCCAAATCACCAAAGATTTGGATGGACTTAAAACCATTTTCCTTAGTCAATTGGACCGCTAAAAGAAGGTTGTGGCATTCAGCTTGATTATTTGACATGAAGCCAAGACCCCAGCTAAATCTGATATTGGGCAATCTGTCGAGATAGAGAATGAGACCTCTAGCACCAGAGGCCCTAGGATTCCCGTTGGAGGCACCATCAAAGAAAATGACCGTTGAAGCTGAATTCAACCAAATTTTCTTAAAGGAGTCTTGATTCCCACAAAACCTCCAATAAGGAGAATCGACAGGCTTGACCCTTAGCAACATTTACCTAGATCTTGTGAGCAAGATCCCAAACAAAAGGATGAAAGATTGGAAATCAACTGCCCAATAGACTCAGCGAACCACAATTTAGACTTTAGAGCCACTACCTGGGGGAACGGTCTTTAATATTTGAAAATGCAGCAATTCCTGGCAATCCAGATTGCCCACCATGTAAATTTCAGAATAGAGTGCCAGTTATTATGCAAGATTTATGAATGCGATTTCAAAGTTCGGTTTTCATGCCAGGAAATACAAAATTCAATTGCTGAGTTCTGGATAGAAAATGAAAATGATACATCACGCAGTATTATTTCCAAAACCGATCTTGAGAATGCACAATCCATTAGCAGGTGATCATCCATCTACATGGCATGTTTGCAGAGGCAGCAGCGGAAAGGACCTCTGAGTCCACGTTTCATAAGAGATTCACCTGTCAAAATCTTATCATTTAACACTAGCCATGCAAAGAAATTTACTTTCGACAAGCAATGAGAGTACCAAATCGATTTCCAGATTGCTGATGGATAGACTGAACAATGGGGGGTTTGAAGAACGGAATAACCTTTGGAAACCAAGAAGAACCCATCCAAACCCCATCCCCAGTTGTCTTGTTGGGCGCAATGAACAGGTGCAAGACCAGGTAGAGTATAAAACAACATTTTTTTTTGTGGAAGAAGGCGATCAAGAAGGTCCAGGAGAGACTAGCCAGTCCAATTTCCAACACAATCCCAGGAACTGATATTAGCCAATTGAATCAATCCTTTATTGGTTTCCCAATTCATAAGCTTTGTTAATTGAATTACAAAGGAGAGAGCAGGATTCTCGAAAATTTTATCCTCCCAAAGATGGATTCACTTCCCATTACCAGGGATTCTAAAAAGATTATTATTAAAAAAACCAAAACCTTTTCTGCAAGAGTTCCAAATAGCAGTGCCAGATAAGGTGTTTACAGCAGTAGTTGTTCTCAAAGAGCCTCCCTTAAGGTATTTCTTATGAAAAATCTGACTGACTGGATGATTTTTATTCACATATAACTACCAAATATGTTTTCCACTCATTGTCAGATTAGCCAACACAAGGTCTCTTATTTGTAGACCACCCTCTATCATAGGTCTCTTAAAGACTTCCCAACTTACCAAATGCATCTTTCTTTGACCTTCTTTTTCGTCGTTCCAAAGAAAATCCCGAAGAAGTTTTGAAAACTGAGTTGTAATGCTCTTTGGGGCAAGCATCAGAGAGGCATGGAAAATCAGAAATGCTGAAAGGACTGCCTTGATCATAATGAGTTTCAGAGCTTTGGTTAACCAATGACATCCCCAAGAATAGATTTTGGCTTTTAATTGGTCAACACCTATAACCAGAGAGAGGGAGGAGATGGGCCCAGAGTTGAAGGCAGCCCCAAATCTTGATCTTTTCCCATTTTTCAAAACCAGGAAAGCCCAAGAATTCTGAAATTCTACTAATTGTTGAATGTTCCACATTCCAGCCATAAACTGTGCTTTTAGATTTGTTGATCAGAGCTCCAAAGATTAGAGATAAATTTTGGAGGATGGTATTAAATGCCCGAGCAATCTTCATAGAGGCTCCACCAAGGAGAAGGGAGTCATCTGCAAATAGAGAGTGATTAATTGGATCCATACCTTTAGCAATTTTTATACCCGGGATGTAACCAGCTTCCTTTTCAACTATGATTTTTCTACTAAGAGCTTCAACCATCAATATATACGGGAAGGGGAACATTGAATAGCCTTGTCGAAGGCCTCTAGAAGCCTTCAAAAAGTCAGTTGGCCTACCATTAAATAAAGGCGCAATCCAAGGCCCATTAGTGCATGCCTTGATCAAATTAACAAACTCTGAGAAAAAACCAAAAGATAACGAGACATCATATAGAAAGGACAGATTTACACGATCAAAATCGTTCTTCATATCCAACTTTATTATCATACCTTTCTCCTTCCGCTGGAATCTTGAATGAAGAGCTTCTTGGACTATTATGACATTGTCCACTAACTGACTGCCTTTAACAAATCCCCCTTGAAGAGGAGAGATCAGCTTACTTAGAAATAGCTTAAATCTATTTGATAGAAGCTTGGAAAGGATATTATACGACACATTACACAGTGAAATTAGATGAAACCTATCAAAAGAACAAGGGTTTGCCTCCTTGGGGATAAGAGCGACGAATGTTGAGTTTGTACAACCTCCCAGTTTTGCTTTTTTGTGGAAAGCAGTCACCATTCGGACTAAATCAGTTTTGATGATGGCCCAGCAGACTTTGTAAAAGTGGATAGAAAAACCATCCGGCCCCAAAGCCTTATCCAACTCCATAGCCCAGATGACTTCAACAATTTCCTTTTCAGAGAAAGGTTTCATCAAAACATGGTTGTCCTCAATATTGACAAGGGAAGGAACATTTTCCAAAAAATCAGAAGCAACCTTCTCTTCAATGTGACCATCTTCCTGAAATCAAATTTGGAAATGCTTACTTGCAGACGGTTTAATGAGAGTTTTTCCTTTTATAGAAACTCCCTCTTCAGAGAAAATTTCAGAGATATGATTTTGGGATAATCTAACTCGACACTATCTGTGGAAATAAGCTGAGTTCTTATCCCCTGCCTTTAACCAGACACAGGGATATTTTAACCGGAGGTGCTCCTCTTCTTTTCTGAATGTTAAAGTGATATTAATCTGAGCAAGATGTTCCTGAAGTAGGTGAGATTCAAAGATTTCTCTATCTTCCATACTAATTTGTAATGCAGATAGCTCTTCCACTTTTTCTTTTCTGATGATTGTAGGAGAGGGAATAGGATTTTTAACCATACCTTCAGTGCGTACTTAGTATTCCTCAGCTTCTGTTCCTAGACAAAACTAGGTGAGCCGATAACATATTGTGACCAAGCCTGAGTCACAACATCAAAAAACCCAGCTCTATCGATCCAGAGTGGACTGAATCTAAACGGGATTGGCCCAAGCTCCTCATCTTTTTAAAGGAGCAGGGAAATTGGATTGTGATTAGATGATAATTTTGGTAATATTTTGGATGAGATGATGGTTTTCCCATCAATGAGCATGCAGTGAACAAGGAAGCGATCAAGTCTTGCAGAAATATTCATGGTCCCTGCTCGATGATTTGAACAAGTATAACGTCCAACCTTGGGTTTGAGATCCATCAACTCCCAATCTAGAATCAAATCCTCAACCGTATTAGCCATAAATTCCTTTCCACGTAGTCCTTTTTTTTTCGTTCGATGCCAAACAAATGTTTAGATCACCAGCTAGTATGATATTTACAGGAGAATTGGAGACAAGGAAGTATGTCAACAAAGACCAACACTCTCTTTTTTCATTATAATTAATAGGAACATAAAGATTAAAGAGAGCGAAAGAGGTCTTACTACCAATATGGAAGAGCTCTGGAAAAAATCCAGTGCTCTGTGGAAAACCACTATTTTAGCTGAAACCTCTCTTCACACCATAGGGTTCCTATTCCCCCACAAGAGCCTCTAGCACTGACAGCTTTACCCGCGGCCAGTTTCTATTTAGTTTTGCTAAGAAGAAGGAGAGCTTCCTCTTCAATCTTAGTCTCTTGAAGTAGGAGAATATCAGAAGGTGCCATTCTCATGAGGTCTTTGAGTGCTTCATCTTTTATTGGGTTCCCCAATCCCCTGCAGTTCAAAGAGACTATTTGCATTACTTGCTCAATGGAGAGGGAGTGATTACTCCCTTAGGAGGCCTGGTTCTCTTATTCCTTCCATAATACATTTGAATAGTGGACTGACAGTATTGCGTCTTTAACCTCTCAGCCTCTTCCTCTTGGACCTCCTTCTTAGACTTTCGGCCATACTTTTTGGAGAACTACTCAATGGAATCTTCCTCTAAAGATCCAGAGCTATCAGCTAGCTTCTTACGGGCAATATCTACATAAGATAGGGGAGAACAAGCACCAGTAGGAGTAATAATGGGAGAACCTTCAACCCAAAGAGGATCTGAAGTTGAAGGGCCAGGTTGATCTAGAATGGCTATATTTACTTCAGAAAACATCTCAGGCCCAACCGCTTCCTACATTTCCCCTTCTTTAAGGGCAGAAGAGCTAAGGGCATCAAAATGATTAGAAGGATTTTTGGAGTTATCTAACACCTGGGGAATAGAATTTTTCTTCCCCACAATAGTGTCCCCTACTACTGTATTGATTACTTTACCTTTCTTTGTAGAACCAAGATTAGAAGTTCCATCTTTTTGAACTTGGGTCCATTGGTCTGCTTTCTCAATTTCCATTTCCTCTTCAGTTTTTTTCTTACAATTTCGGGAAAAATGTCCGTAACCATGGAAGAATCTACATTTAAAGGGAATTTGTTCGTAATCCAACTCCTGGATATGAGACCAATCTGCAATTGTTAAATTGATTGCCTCGGATAGGCCTGTCTCCAAATCGACCTCAACACATATCCATGCGCATGAAAATTGGTCTTTCCTCTTAGCCCTGTCAATGTGTTTTCCCAGCTTATTCCCAATGGTTTCAGGAGCGACTGAATTCCAACAGTGAAGAAGGAGGTGTGGGAGCCTAACACAGACTAGAATAGCAGACGAGACATCCTGTGTGGGATCAAAATCAAGGGATGATTTATTCAAGTAGAGACCCTACGGTCCCATCAAGTACGGACCGTTTCGAAAGATAAGATCCCGGTCAACTGCTAATTCAAAAACAAAAACACAGTAACCTCTTCCAACAAAGTGACTACGGATACCCTCGAAAACTAAGGTCCTCCAGTTCCTTTGCACCCAGCCGTCAATGGCCTTTGGAGATGGCTAGAGGCCAGTAAATTGCCCAATTAACCCTCTTTCTGAAAGGTTTAAAGCCGACTGACAAATCTGATCTGCAGGCAATTCTACCGAAGGAATATCCACTTTCTTAACAAATTTCTAAGCAGGCCCCCCAATCTTCTTGCCACATGAAGCGATCAATCTCTTGAATGCTTCTAAGTTGGGAGGGAGGGGCAGGGGAGGAACCCCACCATAGTCCATAACTGGAACCACCAAAAGAGATTCCACGGACTACCCAAAAAAGGAAAAAGAGTCTTAGCAAAAACTCACCAAACGAATTCATATGACAAGCAGATCTATTAATAGGCACAGAGCCCAAGCTAGAAATGCTGGCAATCTAGCACAACTTCACGACACCGGAAAAGGACTCTGGACCCCAAGAAGCAGCAGACCAAGCTGACTATGATCTCACCAAATAAACTCCTGAAAATAAAGCATGCACGATCCCTGGATGAATCCCATCAACAAAGGAAGATCAAGCCAGCAACAACACATCTCCAGGAGATGAACCAAGAATAAACAACCTGCAAACAAAGAGAAACGTCGAGAGCCTCCCACTGTCAAGGTTGAAAGAACTAGGAAATCCTCCAAGTGAAAACTTTCACTAGTATATAATCAAAGAAGGGCAATGAATGAATTCAACCAGGAAAGAATGATCTACAAAGATCAAAGCACACCAAACCAGAGCTGAGAGGATCCCACAAACAAGAAATTTTTGAAAATGTTCTTGGAGCCAAAAATTCTGAGACTTTAAATCTACTGAAAGCATAGATATGACCTAATAATCAGGGGCTTCAACAATTTACGTTTTTTTAACTTAGGATCAATTACTTTAATTCTTTCATTCAGTAATATACTCGCACATGTTTCATAAGGTTTAAATTAAGCTACCAAAGGGTTCCATATGGCCAATAGACCTCTCAATAGACCATTAGCATCCATTGCACATACTTCCCAACCAAGGAAGATTTTTAAAAAAACTCACAAGGTTTCACTCCCAAACACATCGTTTCTTGAACTAAAACAATATCAAGTTTTGTATTAACAAACGACCTCTTGAGGGCATGTAACTTTGAGGCCCCCCCAATTCCCCTATTGCTGTAGGACAAAATTAACATTAATCACTACTTCTCATGGGAACAACTGCTCTAAGTGTCTAAGTATCAGAAATCTTATCACCAAATTAATTAGACAAAGAAGAATCTTGTAATCTAGTAGAAAGGGGTATGTACTCATTTCCAAGAGCGCCATTCCCCTCAATATCTCCATATTTTTATTGTCCACCCTTCTTTTTATTCTTATTCATAATGATAAGATTCTGGTGACATATGGAGTTGATAGGGGCTATATCATATTTATTTGAAGAATAATTTATTTTTAACACAAACATGTACTATTTTTGATATATCAAAAAGAGAGGTATAGGCCAAACTAGAAGTCTCATTGTTACAAAATTGCTCCAATCAAAATGAGCAGTAATTCATAAGTCTTTTTGGAGCTACGATTAAAATCTATTACAAAGAGTTACATTCTTCTAGATTCCATCTATTACTAAAGGCATGAAAAGCATATATTATGATAAAAGTACTAACTAGCAGCGAAATACATTTGCACTTCATTTGTCATCATAGAAGAGGGGAGAGTCCTTAATCTCTGGTAACTTTTAGGAATTGTTCTGATTTTGGTGTAAACTGAAAAGAGGAGATATCCCCGACATCATTCTTCTCATCTTAAATATTCACTTATAAATCTAAGCTCACAGTATAAACCAGCCATGCTTCATTATTTCGATTCCAAGAAGTCAACTCTGCTTTAGAATCCTCCTAAGCATTCTTTAAGTATTTGATTTCTTTTTCAAATGCCATAAATTTTCCTTTCCATAATTTGATCTCGATTTTTGTGTTTAAGAGTCTCTTTCTCAGATGGGTGACTTGATATATCTCGATAATCACGATGAATATGATCAACCAGTTGACCTTTGACACTGTAATCCTCCCAAACCTTCATCGCTTTAACTAAAGCTTGCATATCAATGTATGTGTTTCACTTGTGCCTTTCTTGTTTTTTTTTTAGGAAAAATGTTTAAACTTATCCTTGTTACCAATTTCTAGATCCATTTCCATCAAAACAACAGACTGTTAAAACTAAGAAGAGCTTAAATATATAGACTAGTAGCAAATTCCACTGATAAAAAAATATGAGAGTCAACAAACACAGTCCATCCAGAAAGAGCTCAAAATCATTTGTGTAATGGAGTCTCACCATTGTTGCTAGGAATATTGCACCTCTTGTGGACAAGAGTTGTTCCTCTAGTCTGAATGGTTCATATCTAGAACAAATGAGAGGCAAGGGATGGAAGACTTCTCCTAGAGCTCGTAGACATCTGGAATAGATCCTTTGGCTTTTCTGAGGTATGACGTAAGTGTCTCCTTTGATGACGAATCTCCACGGATGTACATGCACAAATACATCAACTAGACAAGCAATATCAAAGGTACCATAATATAATCCATAGCTCTATACTAGTCACTAAGGAATCCAGTAATGAACAGAATGATTAAAACATAATATAGTTTATGGGAAAGGAACCAACTTTGCATTAAAAATGAAGAAGAAAGCTTACAACCATAGCCTTAGTGTTGTGAAGCTCCTTCCAATGAATCCTTTCCTCTAACTTCACCTTGCCTCTAACAGCTCAAGAGTTATTTTGACAGAGTTTGCTTGTTCAACACAATTCTTCCTCTTTCTCTCCCATGGGGGATGAGCCAGTATTTAAATGCATGGGAGGATAGGTATGGTTGAGGATCTCATGGGTGAGGTGGAGAGAAGATTCTAAAAGGGAGCATCTCGATCTCTAGGTGGTCCTAAACCATAGGGATGAGGCTCCACAAAGGAAAGCTTCGAGAAGTCTCTCGAAGCTTCATTGCTTTTCCTTTAAAATTTGAGCACCGCACCTTTAATGAAGCAAACATGTGGTGTTAAGGGGGTAACTCCCTTTCCATGAAGGAAAAGTGCGGTGGCACCACTCTTTTTCTGTGTAAAAGGAGCATTGCTGACTTAGGTAACACTTTTCATCAATGGGAAAGGAGCGTTACTCGCTCAAAATAAGGAAAATTTCAAGGTGTCAATTTCTTCCTGTCATTTCTCCAGGTAAAACTTTGAGGGATTGGAGCAAACAAGGGAACACCTATCTCATAACATGATGGTGATGAGATTTAGGGGTAACAACCATATACACTTGGAACAATTTCAATCTTGGAGCTGCACAGTGTATGAACTTAGCTTGGGAGAGGTTGCAATCAAGATTGGCATTTATGTCTCCCACAAGATTTTAAGTTCTTAAAGTATGTAAAAATTTAATATCTTCAAACTCTTTCATCAAAATAAAAATTCTCTTGATTATTTGAAGCAAGGGACCATATATAGGAGCTTGTTTGGTGACAAGATGTTGAATAACAATCATAGAATCACCAACTATGATCAATTGATTTATATTTATCTTCAAAGCTATCATGAGGCCTTGCCAAAGAACAAGGGCTTTAACTTGATAATTTATGCTTTTCCCTGATCCTCATGAGTAGTTCTGCTTCAAATTTCCCCAGGGTGAAAAATCACCCTCCCCCTCCTTGAATATTATGTAACTTTGGAATATATTGCTATTGTATTATTAGTGTACTTCCTTTGGGAACTATTCATATTCTATTTGATAATGTAAAAAACCTAAAAGAACTAATGTAAACCCTCCTTGTAAAGTCGACTCAGAAGAATCAAGAAGAAACATTAAATAAACATTATTTAATGTTTCCCCAATGAAGTTGGCTCTGGTAGCTAGAGAAGTCGGGCCCGTAAGGAAAAGTCACTCCATATACAAGTATAAATAAGGGAGGCACACTTCTCATTTGTTATTACACTCACTCAAGCAATTTCGCTAGTGAAAGAAGAAGAAGAAGTTCACCAGTGAGAGAAGAAGGACAAGTTTGCTAAGGAAGGAAGAGGAGCCACTTTGTGAAGACATTTTATCTTTGGGTTTTCTTATCTTATATATACTTAGGAACTTTGTGAGGAAGAGCTTTAGTTCTTCATTGTACTAGATTGACATTGTACTTGCTGACGAATCTATATTGAAGAAGTTGTTGGGTTTTCATCCCTTCATGGGTTTCCTAGAGGAGAAAGATTTGTGTCTCTTTTATGTGTTGTGCTTATCTTTATTTTAATTATCATATTTCTTATTATTGTGATATAGTGTAATTTGTTTAAAGATCTAACATAATTACTATTCAAGTGAAAAATCTAAAATCCCCCACCCCCAGCACCTGCCAACTATGATTTATTTAAAGAATAATTAGAGTAAACAGTGAGATGGGTTTTTACCCCATTGTCCCTATAAGGAGGAGAAATATCACAAGGTATCCTAGAAGTCTAGAATATATCCTCAAAGGCCATATTAACAGAATTTGTAACTCAAGGAGGAAACCCTGAAAGAGAGATTGGATACCCCCATGGAAAAGGGAGCATCCTTCTGACAATTAGAGTGAGTGGACATGACATGAGGAACATCTTCATAAGTATTCTCGAACACCCTCAACACACAACAAATCCCAACCTCAGCAAAACCATATATATTATTATTTGGATAAGGAAAATTATTTTCCAAGGGATGAGAACTGAAAATATCATTGCCTTTTACCCCATCCAAAATATTATTTTTATACTCCAGACCCCACACCATAATATTACCTCCATACAAGGATTTACTATCGTAATCGTTTTCTACATACTTAATAAATAGTATTTCATTAAAGGAAATACCTTCATATAATGGAGGAGTATAATGCTTAAACATACCTACTTCTGGAACCAATGGTCTGACAACTGAAGAGGGAGGATGAGATCGCTAGTCCACATTAACAATAATAAGCTCGCCACCGACTAAATCAACACCAAATCAATTATTCTTAACCACAACCAGACTAGAACCCCCATCAAATTTGTCATCCCTCGAATTGAAAGAAATCCCCAAGCATTTTGATCGAAGATGACTAGTACCTTTGCACATATGGCAACGAAATGGTATGTTTTAATAATTATGGAATCGCATGAAAACCCATTCTCCCCAATATATATCTACATTTGCTAGAAGACCTAAAGACACATTGAATTCCAAAATAATCAACGCCATCCACTTGTCCTCACAATGCAACAATTTCTCATCCAAAGTAATAAATTTCCTCAATTTATCCGCCAGGGTGACGAAAACATTCATAGTCCAAAGTTGTAAGGGAAAACCTTGAAGGAGGAGCCGTAGGTTTCACTTGAATATCTTCTCCTTTAATGCATTGAATCCCATATACCATCTACTAAACACCAAAGAACCCTTCCCTATCACCCAAACCGTATCCAACATATTTAAAAGATCATCCCCCCAAAAAAGGAAAATTAACCAACCATTTGGAAGAATACTAACTCTAGGGCTATATTCCAATTCTAAATGCCAATTATCAGAGACTCGTTTATTGAGTTCTACCCTGTTCATCTTGGTGTATTCTAAATGACTCACTAGGGCACAGTGTGTCATACTCTCAACATGATCAATATTAACATTTTTACCAAGCACAAATAGTTACTGAGCCGATTTTACCTTATAATCCTTCAATTGTCATTCATTTCTTGCCTTTATACCCAACAATCCCACGTATTCCTTCCTTCTACAGTTTGCAAAACTAAAATGTTGAGGGATAGGAAGTCCCACGAGCAGGGGCAATTATAAAATATTAGAGGGCATGGCACTATTTGCACCAAGAGGCCATATCTCCTTCCCATACATTGACTTCAAAGGAACTAGAGGAACGACCGAACCAGACCAAGGATGAGAATGATTTTTCGAAAAGGAGGAGAAAGAAGGATTGCACTGAAACCCAAATACCTGTCTAAATGTGATCCACCTAGTGATAATGAATTATGACTCGCACTGACATCTTTGTCAAGTGTGAAATCACCTCCAGATGCCATTAGAGAAAAGCATAAAGTGGCACACCAACCACCATCGTGTCAACTGATAAAAGGATAAATGAATACCACTTACATGGAATCAGATGAAAAACAAGTAGTAAATCAAAGTCCTAATCATCCTATTGTTGGATCCAAGAATAAAACCATGTAGGCCCCACGCGATGGAAAACCCACACCCCAATTTCATGAAAATTCCCTGTAAAATTGTCCAAAGGAAAACAACTATGTAGAGGAAAAACAAAGGCAAACATCCAATAAAATCCTCCAAGACCGAAAACCACTCAGTTAAATAAAACAAGACATTCTTCCCACTTTTTTAACATGGTTGGTACTAGGTTCTCTTAAAGAATAGGACTGGACTCTATGGTTGCAAATGCAACAAAGTTGAGCTTCAAGGTAACCAAAATGGTGAGAAAACCCTGACTAGGTTTTTTTAGAGTTGCAGAGTTATAGAGCCCATACACATGCATTCTCCTTTATTGATACATTTCTACTCATAACACAACTCTTATTTAAAATCATTAAAAAACAATAAATTATACATATATATAGAGAGAGAGAATTTTACGAAACTTTGTAATAACTCTTTCTGATAATTTCTCTATAACAAAAATAGTTATGTCCTCATTTTGCCACACTTATAATACCGATAAATAATGCATACTTACAACACCTTTGGGTCCTTTTTTTGAAGATTTTCGTTTTGATACTCTTTTATTTTGAATGTTTGTTCTTGTCAAGATTTGTTTTCCTTGAAAAAAAGTCATAGTTTATATTTATAGAAAAATAACAACTACATTGTCCATGGACCATGAAGATCATTTAGAAATTAAGGCCACCAATAAATTTTACATCCGATATGAAATGGTCTAAAAATTCATCTCCAAAAGGAAACTTGTTCATGAATATGCAAATTCATACAAAGATTGATTTTTTTATTATTTTTTGTTCTCCAACTATATTGGATGTTTTTCCACATAGTTTGATACATGTAGGGGATTATCCTGGTAATGGACCAAGATCCAACTCCAAAATATTTTCATTATCCGTCTCCCAACATTTCAAACTTACCTTCCCTCAGCTGCAATCCATCCTTTGCTTTTCTCTAACCCATTGCTTGTTTGCAGGTTTTCATATTTTTCTTGCAGGTTTATGTCTAACATGTTTTGCAGGTTTACTGTAGCTTAATGATTGTTTGCAGGTTATTGGAAGCGGAACCCTAACCTTTGTTTGCAAAGGGGTTCTCCATCTTTGCTTTTTTTTTGGTCTAGTTTCATTCCCGCTTTTCTTTTATGCATTTCCATTCAGGAACCTATCCTTCCGTCTTATAGATGGAAGGTAGCCATTCCTGCCCCGTAGCAAGGGAGAAATCCCTGCTACATGGAGTATATCCACCTTCTTCAGAATTTCATCATCCTTGTTCAACAATCTTATATGGATGGACTATAAAGATTTGATGTATGCTTCCCACATAAGCTTTTCATTTCCCACAAACCCAATCTCATCTGCTTGAATCCAAGCCTATTTGAAAGGTGTAGCATTTACAACATCCCCTACATGGCCTAACATAACATAACCTTGATCTCTAATATCAGGTGCCATTGCCAGAGGTAAACTATGAGCTCCTGCACTACCTATCCATAGATCCAGATCCAACCTAACCTTGTTTCCATCTTCAACACTACAAACTAACCATTCCCTAGTCACATCAAAGGCCAGAACTATAGTTTTCCAAGCAATTTAAACATTCATTATGGGCTTATATATGGTCCTGAACCATTCCTCAATAGTACAAGGATGGATGCATTTTTTATACACAACTTTCACTTGTAGCCCTCTCCCTTGAGGATCCTACACACCCCCTTAGTTGCAAAGACCTTTGCGAAAAATAAAGGATGCTTCAAACCCCATCCTCCCAAATTCTTTGGAAGGGATAACTTGGTACAAGTTTTCAAGTGGTAGGTCTTCTCTACAAGACTTCGTTGCCACAAAAACTTATAACACAATCTCCTAATATGTTCCTGAATGTCAGTGGTGACATAAGTCAGAGAAACCCAAAAGGTAGGAGTTACTTCCAAGACTACCTTAATCATTATCAATATTCCACCTCAACGGAGCCATTTGTTGCACCATAACTAAATCATTTTCTCTATTTTACCCACTAACCAAGCCCAGTCTCTAATCGTGTAGTCATTGGGCTTTAAAATAAATCCTATATATTTCACACCATTGTGAATATCAACCCGAGGAAAGTCAAATTGTGAACATATTCAAGTTTGTGACTCCATATCAAGATTCTTCAGGGAGACAGAAGACTTCATGACATGGATAAACATACTAGAGGCCTCAAATAAAGACTCAAGAATACATTTTATATTAGAAATATCCCTTCTGAAACCATTAAGGAATATAAGAATATCATCAACAAAGACCATCTAGGAGACCCTAGTTTCCCCTCCAATCCTTATCCCTCTAAATGGAACATAAAGCTTGGCGTGGTGGATAAGTATACTTGGGCTCTCCATCACCAAGACAAATAGAAAGTGAGCCAGGGGGAAGCCATCTGCACACAATTAGTACCACTGTGTTGTTTCATTCACTACATGTTGGTCTAAATGTAATGGCCCTCTCTTTAATCCTAAGCCTAAGGAGAATATTTTATTTGTTCCAGTACCTACCAAAGACAGCTTACTATATGTTCTGCAAGTTTGTATTAATAGGTATCCACTCAAAAATTAAAGTTTTAAAACTTTGTTTTTATAAAGTTTATGTGTAGATTCTTTTCATAGAATAATAATTGTAAATTTTATCTTTTTTAAATTTTGGATGGTTGGATTTTAATGATATGATAGGTTTTTACCATTAAACTTTTAAATAATAAAAAACGATTTGATTTAAAAATAATAATAATAATGTGAAGGTTTCTAAACTCAACAAGATTTGACAACCAATTCAATGTGGATTATGTCAATATCTAAGAACTAACTCGGTGTCGATCGTTATCAATCGACTTTGTTTCTTTTGTTGTCTAGTATCTGAATATCCAGTGCCATCACAGATCGAATTTGGTGCATTGTAATGAATTGTTCTCTAATTTGGGGCCAACAAAGAAAATCCATCCATGGAAATAGTGTGAGTAGATTTTATTGGCTTTCTAGCTTATAACTTGGACTCTTTTATGTTGTGGTAACATATTTTCAATGGATTCAAAATTGTTATTTTATGGCTTAGAGATCAAAGATTGGTTGTAAGATGCAAAGTTTTCTGGTTTATGATTCATAATTATGTAAAGAGGTTTCACACGTCTTCTCAAAGGCTTCAATATCGTTATTTTGTGCCTTAGAACTCGAATAATGGTCTCTAAGATCTGAAATTTTATTGTTTTGTCAAAGGAAATATGTTTTATGGCTTTAGAATCATCCCTTTGTGCTTAAAATTGACCTGTAATTGTATTTTGCATGTGTTTTTGTAGGAAAATAGTTAAAACTTTGAGAGGATTATATAAATGAAATGATTGTTGAGGATTTTAGCTGAATGCTTAGTTATGGACTATGATTTCGGTGGGGAACGACATGATTTTGAAATTGTCCCTGATTCTAAGGCACTGGCTAGCCTTCATTATTCATTAAGTTATTCATTCAACATAATGTATACTATTTTTTGTAACAAATCTTGCTATTCTCATAAATGCATTGAAGAATTTGGAGAAATTGCCTCCCAAATGCCTTTGGAGGAGATCCTAGAAGTCGTTTTTTCACCTGTAATGGCTAAAGAAATCCCCAATGGCGATCGTTCTATAGGTACCATAAGAAAAAATATTTTGAGTTTAGTGAATTTCGTTCATTTTCTTATGCCAAGCATTAAAAAGGGTGTTAATTCAACAAGATGGGGGGCTGGGGGTTTGAGGGATTGGCATTAATTCAATGTGTGTGTGTGCGCTTGCGTGTGCATGTGCGTGTGTGTGCACACATGCGTGCGTGCATGTGTGTGTGAATCCAACATTTTCTTGTAAACCAACATAGATCCATCTTAAAGGTGGCTTTACGAAGCGCTGAGAAAGATCCAACCTTTCCAAATACAAACCTGTTTTTAAAATAGAAATGTTGAAAAAGTGTGTAATGCAATGTTTATAGGTTTAATTTATTTAATTTGTGTGGTTATATATTATATATGCAATGTTTATGGGTTTAATTTATTTAACTTGTATAGTTATCCATCGAACTATTCTATTATCTTTTGAGATCCATCGAACTATTGTATTATTCCAACTATTATGTTATGGGTTCAAAGTGTGAGATCCATCAAACTATTCTATTATCTTTTTGAGATCCATCAACTTTTCTATTATCATAAAATTTTAATTATGATTTTTTTTTAAGAATGTGGGCGTGAATATTTGTAAACATACTTGAGTTCAACAAGAATGAGACGTATGGCCGGAGTTGAGTATTCCTGCCCTAGTTGTCAAGCTCGTAAATCAAATTGTTCTATTTTCGATTGTTGCAATCCTTTTGGTTAAATAACGTTGAGCTCTTTTTAAATATTTGTTCATATGTTGGATGATTCCTTTTGGTTAAATAACGTTGAGCTCTTTTTAATTATTTGTTCATACGTTGGATGATTTGAGTCATTATAGAATTCTAGATTTAACAAAATTCATGTCAATTTAAAAACAAATTCTGGATACAAAGAAACAATGGATAACTGCTATGCAACAATCTCTGCTGTTACAACATGATTAGGATTCTAAGTGAACGAATGGATATGGAAAGGTATGGACAGTAGCTAGCAGCTGTCTCATGAAGAAAAGTAGAGGTCTCAAATTATGCAATATTTCTTTGGGGCTTCCTCCTCTTTACTCCACCAAATAAGTGAATTGTTTAGAATTATACACCACCTTTGGGATAAGATATTGAAAATACATCATTAGCTAAAATTTGTCTGCAAATTACTCCACCAAATAAGTGAATTGTTTAGAATTATACACCATCTTTGGGATAAGATATTGAAAATACATCATTAGCTAAAATTTGTCTGCAAAAGTAATTTGTGCATAGACAGCGTTTGGAATTTGCGGTCCTTGGCCTTTAACTGCATGCTTGAATATTATAATTTGTGGTTCATATAATGTTCAATATAATTGCAGGGAGAAGAAGAGTATATGCACTCTCCACAGTTCATAATCCTGTGAAGTATAGTCGTGTGTATATGCTTTCCTACCATCCACTTCTACTCAATATTTCTATAAAATGCATATATCCAGCTAGGCATTTTAAGGCATTATAAAAAATTAATTTTAATTAATGGCAAAGCCAACCCGCTGAACATCGTTTTCTTTGATCTTCTCGTTCAAGGCATAGTTTGTCTTCGATCACTTTGCTTAGGACCACCCGCTGCAATGTCACCGACTTCATGCCTAATCCAATTTAGAGATTTTTTATTTTAATTAATGTCCTTTAATTAAATATAATTCAGAGAGTTTTAATTTTAATTAATGGCCAACAAATTATATTTATTACTTTTTACATTTTAGAAGTAAAAAGTAAAGTTACAACATCTACATCATAATAGGCAAGTAAAAAGTAACTTTACAACATCTACATCATAATAAGCAAGTAAAAAGTAAGTATAGCTAACATTTACAAGAGAAACATTATATGAAGTAAAAAGTAACGTTCAACATCTCCATCATGATCGGAAATATTATTTATAGCCGACATTTACAAGAGGAACATTACATAACGTTACAAGATCTCCCCCATACTGGGATGTAGAGCGCCTCACGACGCAATAATTGCAGAATATGAATTTTTCACCTGTATTGGCTAAAGAAATCTCCAATGCTGATGGTTCCATAGGCATCATAGGGAAACATGTTTTAAGTTTAGTGAATTCTGTTCATTTTCTTATGCAAGGCATTAAAAGTGGTGTTAATTCAACATGATGGGGGGATTTGGCGGAATTGGCGTTAATTCAATGTGGGTGTGCGTGCGTGTGTGCACACTTGAGCACACGCGCGCGTTTGTGTGTGTGTGTGTGTGTGTGTGAATCCAACATTTGC
Source organism: Pseudotsuga menziesii (assembly GCA_001517045.1). NCBI lineage: Eukaryota > Viridiplantae > Streptophyta > Pinopsida > Pinales > Pinaceae > Pseudotsuga > Pseudotsuga menziesii. The sequence continues at coordinate 401,553 of LPNX010531117.1, forward strand.
TTGTAAATAATTGTAGAAGTTGAGTTTTTCACCTGTATTATCTAAAGAAATCTCCAATGTTGACGGTTCCATAGGAATGATAGGGAAACATGTTTTTAAGTTTAGTGAATTCCGTTCATTTTCATATGTCAGGCATTAAAAATGGGTGTTAATTCAATAAATATGGGGGAATGGATCTTTTTTCGTCAATCCAACATTTGCTTGTAAATATTTACCGAAGTCGAGTTTTTCACTTGTAATGGCTAAAGAAATATCCAATGGCGACCGTTCCATATGCATCACAAGAAAAAATATTTTGAGTTTAGAATTCTGTTCATTTTCTTATGCCTTGCATTAAAAATGGTGTTAATTTAACAAGATGGGGGGATTTGGAGGAATTGGCATTAATTTTGTGTGTATGTGTGCGCGCGCGCGCGCACGTGCACGTGTGTGTGTGGGTGTGTGTGTATGTGTGCGCGCGCGCGCGCACGTGCACGTGTGTGTGTGGGTGTGTGTGTGTGTGTGTGAATCCAACATTTGCTTCTAAATAATTGTAGAAGCTAAGTTTTACACATGTACTGGCTAAAGAACTCTCCAATGTTAACAGTTCCATAGGAATCATAGGGAAACATGTTTTAAGTTTAGTGAATTTCATTCATTTTCGTATGTTAGGCATTAAAAATGGGTGTTAACTCAATAAATATGGGGGATTTTGGAGGAATTTTGTGGGAATTTTGCATTAATTCGACATGGTGGTGTGTGTGTGTGTGTGTGTTCCCTTTCTATGGAAATTTCTTTGGGAAAACCATCTAGGTGTTTCCTCACATTCCATGTATGGTGTCTTGTCACAATGCAAAACATGATCCTAACCTAAGGGAAGCTTAGTACGCTAGCTCGAGTGGTTGAGTGTTGTGAGCTACAAGTAGGAGGTCATGGGATCAAGTCCTCGGGATAGCTATCTATGTGAATGTTGAGGGCCTCACTTGAAGTCCCCACCAGTTTAAGCTGGCCCAATGGTTTACCCCATTTACCACCCATGAATCATTAGCAAGTAATCAAAAAAATTTCCACGAACTTTTTCCTTGGAAAAAATGATCCTCGGCTGGCTGGATTCTAGTTGACTTGAATAACGAAGTTGTTCATTTAAAATATCATGATATTGTGAACACAATAAATTGTTTTAGAGTTAGACCTAAAAATACTAATAGCCAATGAAAATATGAAGTTAATCAAGAGAAACCAAAAAAAAGACCTTCTAATAATTATATTATGTTAAATCGGGGTGGCAAGTGTCGGGGAGGGGGTCTTTTTGGCCTCAATGGAAAAGAGGAAACAAAATTTTCTTGGGGATTGGTGTTACCACCAATAATCAAGTTAAAGTTCACCTCATATTCCTAAGATTGGAATTTGCGAAATATTCCTAAGATTGGAATTTGCGAAGTGTCTTTGCTTATAATAGGTTATGATTATTGGAAACTCCTTACATGTCATTCAATGAAGGCTAGGAATCAAGCAGAGAATCAAGGATCATATCAAATCATGATATATAATAGAAATGCTTGGAACCTCCAAGGTATAAGAGAAGTAAAATTCATGCACATAAGGAGGCATATTCACAATGTGGTGAATCACATAGCAAATGAGGTAGTTAATATTAACAAAAGAGTGATGGCGTTGCATAACAATGACACGTTGGAACATAGATGGATACCATAATCTTGGAGGTTAATCATGGTTTTTTTAAATTTTCAAAAATGCTTTGTTTTCAATTATGTTTTATAGGAAATTAAAGCATAGACCCGGATAGTGGATCGACCTAAAGCGTTAAACATGGAGTCTTGTCGAATTCAAGCAAGTGAAAACCATCCTCCCTGGATTTCCTCGGCCTCTCTACACCTTATCTTTATTCATGTGCAACTCTTGTGTTATGGTGGTATGATCCGAAATAAGTACTACATGTGGGATAGTTTATGACGTCATGGACTGAGGTGGGCTCATGGCTATAGCAAGAGACTTAGGTTTGGAAACGAACCTTAGGATTTTCAAAGCAGGTGAATATGGTTTCTCGTGGCTAATCCTATGTTTCTAAACATTTGGATAATTGATGTTTTATGCCTTTAAGTCATGATTTGGAATAATTTGGAGGGGTTCAATTTGCACTCCTCGCCATTCCTATTCCCCTTTGTATGTTGTGTTTCTCCTCTTGATTCCGAGAATGGTTTTTTCTTTGTGAGGCGGATTGGGAATTCCATATGACCCATCCTCATAATCATTATTTGGTTAGGGTGAATCCCTCAATGAGAAGATAATGTTAAGGAGAATGACTTTTTAAATGGAGGGATGAAACAATCCATTGATCATATCAACATCCTTATGGAGCATCGAGACAAAAATAGGGATGGGATTGAAATCAAAGTTAAGGAACATGGAGGAAAGATAGAACACCTGGTCAATGAAATAGAAATGCATTTCAATATTATATTAGGTTTCACCAAAGGAAATTAGTCTCATGTTTTGCACTATATAGCCTCAAAAGAAATAGAAGAGGAGACTGTCCAACATACTACTCTTGAGAGATTTGAGGATCCAAGTTCTCAGGAATAGACTTAGGATCCAAATGAACAACTCATGGATGAAAGCCACGTCGGCTATGTATTTTCATAAAAATGTCATGCTTAAATGTTTTTTCAGATGCATTGTTCTAATACGATAGTTATCAAGTAATATAGTTGTGGGAATTTCCTATACATTTTGTATGCAATATGGTCATATAAGGAAGAAGGGTTTTGGAAGATTATGTCAAACATTGGGAAGAAATTTTGTTTTTTAAATAATTGTAAATCTTAGGTTGTTAAGGATTTCCTCAACATTTTAATACAAACCACTATTACTCGTTTATGTAAAAGAAAATTATAGTGTTAAATAAATATATTGGTGAGAAGATGAGAAACTATGGTACCCGTGAATTTTATACCATATTAGTGAAGGTTTATATATCGAAGTATTTGGAAATACGCACTTGGGTTTATAACTTTATTAACATTTTTATTTACCAAATTAACATCCACCTTCTTCTTTTTTATTTTTTTTCAAGGAGAAAACACATTTTTTTATTCATAGCAGAATGAAAATTATGTTCCAATGGTGTTTATAGCAATGAAAACATAAAACCACAAGTATACAACTTCCCAATAATTCCCACAAATAATAAATATCTTATGTCAATAATCAATAAATAATTCTAGAAACATTCCATCAATGTCTATCTAACAATTATGTTTCTAACTTTATAGCTATCATTAGGAGTGTCCAAAATTATTATAGCATTCCAACCATCATAAAGTAATCTAACATGTTTAGAGAGAAACAAATGATCACATGAAACAAACTATATACCACAGTGAACTCCATGGGAGTTACCTCCTTGAACTCTTAACAATAAAGTGTCCTAAGAGCCCGAGTTAAACTAGATCTGGAGAGCGAATCAAATTGTTCATTATTATTTTTTGTATATATGTGACAAAGAGATTGCAACAAAATGAGAGGTGATTGACCTGATAAGTCTTTCTAATCCTTGAAGAGTCAAATCTAAGATAGTCTAGTCCCATCACATCCATTTGATGACCAAAGTGGAGTCCTCGTAGACCTACACATGAGTGATGTCCTTTGATGGAGCCAAACATAGAAGAGCATGTAGAGACAAAAAAGTGCCTTGAACTACGTTTGTCCTAAAGATAATGTAATGAAAATCGTTGAAAAAAAGGAAACTACCTTTTCCACATTGTGCATCCTCGTCTTAATAGGTGTCATAAAAAAAACTCCACGATTCTCCCTCAAACATGGATTCAGGAGTCGTGGATTTTATCTTGTATGACTGTGCCACTGAAACTATCTGAGAATATATATGGAAAACAAGTAACTCTTTATCCTCAAAACAACCAGCATTTTCTGCCAGCTACAGTACCATAATCATAATATAGGGCACCGCTCTGAACTCCTTCAATCATCGATGAATAAACCACTTCTCTAATCCATTTTCAATAGTTAGCCATTTCCAAATGTCATTGAAACCCATCCAATGACCAACATCAATCCATACTTGGAGAGAATGTGGGAAAATAATGAACATATGTGTGATTATTTCTTCATTGCATTTGTAAAGATGGCATCTGACAGGACCAACTTGTTTATTCTTCTTTTATATATAGTCCCACTTGGGGACTCTACTGATCATAATTAGACATGTGAATACTTTCATCTTCTTGGGTTCTCTAATTCTCCCTAACGTCACCCACCGCTAATAGACTTCCCTATCAGCTTCACCCATCACAATCTCATACCCTAGTTTAGATGTTTAATAACCACCATATTTATTTGCAATTTAAACAAGTTCATCTTTTTCCTCTTTAAATCAAACATGAGCATTGCATAAGGTATAAATGAAGTTAGTCCAATAAACTAAATGATCACCTTCTAGCCCTGGTTGACTTGATATGAACCACCCCTAGTGCCAGATGTCTATATGTGCCTCATCAACTGCTTGGTTAAGTGTCTCCAAGCCTTGCCCTCACAAGAGTTGAACCAGTTCCTTTATCACAAAACAGAGATATCACATCACATTATAACATCCTCCCCTAATTTGATGTTTGTGCAATCACTAAATTTCTAGGAAAGAAAGTATCCAATAAGCAAAAATTCCATAACCATCACCTTCCATTAGTTTAATCCCATCGAAGTTATTTTCACTAGGGATCTCATCCACTCAAGTAGAGAGGATGGAGGCATATGTTTATGAGATATTTTCATAATCCCTCTTTCAGAACAAGATTCCAAAAACTTTTAGCTTCTAACGACTTACCAAATAAACTTAATTTCTTTAGATCCCAACCGCCAACATCCTTGTGCCTAGTAATCATCTGCCATCTTTCCTATTGGTAATCAACTTTTTCATTCGGTCCCTTCCACATAAACTCTAGACACACCTTCCTTAATTTATCCAAGTTCCCCTTTGGGATGCAAGCAAGGAGAATCCAATAAACATGAATTGCTTCAAGGATGAATTTGAGCAAGCCATCCAACCTCCTCAAGGTAGCCACCAATGACACCATAGATGAATTATGCACTCCACCTTTCCTACTAACTACTTGTAATCCTTAGTACAATATCCTAGAGGCTCCATAAAGAAACCTAAATAATTCAAACCTATTTTTAGGTCAATCAACCTAGAATGGAAGAGTGTCAATATCCTTTGCATTAAAACCAATGGAGGACTTCTTAAGGTTTATATCCATCCCCGTCCCTTTACAATATAACTCTCATATTTCATGAAATGTTTGAGCTTCCTAAAAATATGTTTGACCAAATAATAGGACATTATCTACGAACAACAAGTAGATATACTCCATCCCTTTGACCTAAATTCCATGAATTGTACCCTCCTTTTTAGTATCGAGGAGGGATCTACTTAAACCCTTTACTATTAACAAGAAGAGCTATAAACACAAATGGTATCCTTGGCATAGAACTTTGGTGGTTTTGAAGAAATCAACATCAGATCCATTGATAAGAAATACAAAAGATATAGACATGACACAACCCAACATTCATTTCATTGCTTATAAATTAGACCTATGTGTATCAACGATAGTCAAGTAAAACTAGTTTGTCCTATTGTATGCTTTTGATAGATCCAATTTCATGATAATAATAGGTCTCTTCTTATATTTGATTGAATGCAAAATTTCCTGGGTTGATCCCACGACCTCAAGTATAAACGCCCCTCAAGAAAACCAAATTGTTTTACTGAAATAACTTTTAGATTAAACTTCTTCAATCTGACAACAATAACTATAGAGATAATTTTATATATACATTTGCATATTGAAATAGGTAAAAAAATCCCTGAAGAAGCCTGGTTTGTCAATTCAATATTATGAGTGAAGACTAGGAAAATAGTATTAAAGGATCCTAGGATCCTCCCCAACCTCCGATATTCCTCTACCACCCTAAGAATATCACCCCTCATCAAATAAAAAAATCCTAAAAATAATTATATGGTCCAACCATCAAGCCTTGGGATTTTATATTTTTTAAATAAGATGTTACTATAGTCAAAAGTTCATCTTTTCTTATCTCCTCCACAAGGTTTTGATTTTATTCCTCGGTAGCAAGATAGGGTAAAAATGAACAAATTTGTATTTCTTACACAATGTTCATCAGCATGATCCATGTAGTAGTTCTCAAAGTGCAGTAACCTTAGATTGGCTAGATCAGAGAACCGTCTCACTGTCTATCCCTCCTTGTCCTACAAACCTTACAAATATTTATATTTTTTCTATAAGCAAAATATTGATGAAAAATCTTGGTATTTTTGTGACCTGCTTCAAACCAAATGGCTTAGCTTTCTAGGCACCGTTCTACTTCCCTCCCCATTAACACTTTTTTTTTGCTTTCTTGGAGTTCTGGTACTCTTTTAATATCTTATTCATTGAAGAACCCTACTTGATTGTTCTCAAATAGTAATTTAAGTTCCTCCTCAAATTCCTTGATTTTTCGATCCATATTCCTCAAACGATCGGAATCCCATACCATAAGCTTTTCTTTCATTGATTTTAAAGCAACCACAAATTGTTCATAGTCCAAGAGAGATGAGTTGGCATCATAATGCTTCCAATAATTTCCTACCAAATCCCAAAAGCCATCTTCTATTTTCCACCCAACATTAAATTTGAAGGGGTTAGGTGGTTTTGTGTCTAAGAGGTCCATCTACAATATAATAGGGTAGTGGTCAGAGGTATACCTCCTTGACACACTCAAGTTATGAATCTAGCAATCAATTGGAGAACTTGTTATGCTACTTGAAAATTATCAAGTTTTTTAGAAACATTATCTCAAACCTTCCTATTGTTTCTCTAGGTTGGTCACAAAGAGGAAGGTTTTACGTAAACCATACCACGACTCTCCAAGTTCTATAGAAACTAATTTCCCAATCTATCTACTTTTACTAAAGACCCCCATAATCCATCTTGGTACAAAGTAAACTTAAGGTCACCACCAATAATATAGTTTCTCTACTGTAAAAAGTTCAAACCAAAACATCTATCTATAAATTCTTGTTTTCCCCTGTAAGGACTATTAACATTGACCATTATAAAGGCTCATCAAACGCACACATGAGCTTTCTACACAGTCCTAAACCAAAAACAAAATAATTTGAGAAAGTTGGAGAATTGTTCCATCCTATTATTAGCCCCCTATAAAGTCCTATGGAGTTTACAATAGTGAAAATCCAAGAAGGAAATGGTTTCCTAAGTATACATAACAAAGGATCACCTCCTCCCATTGTCTCCGGAAGTAATAATACATTCAAATTTTCTTTCTCTACATGTCCAAGGAGAGAGGAATCATGGGAAAACCTCAAAGTGAGGCAGTGTGCTTAGTACTTATGAGCTGATAGATTATTTCTCTTGTTTAACTTCGAGTAGTGGTCTTTTATGAGCAATTTGCAAGTGGGATTTTTTAGCAATGGAGTTTGGGAGGGTATCTTTAAGTTTCTCTCTTCCCAATCCTTTAGACTAAGCAATAGTAAACCACGGGGTTTATTTTTTGGGCCTCGCATGGTAAAAACCTCTTCCTCTACTTGTTAGTGAATCTACACCCCCTAAATGCGAACCACTCCCTTCTTTCATTGTCTTAGAGTATTTGATAGGCCCATAACAAGTTGAGTAATATTTTTGGTTTGTGACCCTTTCATGTAGAGTTTTGGTGATAAATTTGACCATCCACGCCACCCCCCTTCCCCTGGATATTTTACCATACCTATATCCCTATGCAAGGGTAGGACAGGCAACTATGCTGCCTAAATGCAAGTCAACATAATTAAAAGTAGGGTAGTCATTATCATTACCCACAATGTCATTTCCTTTTTTGGATAAATTAGGCACACTATCACAAAATATTTCAATACAGTCTTAAAACTTTAGATAGTGGAAGCTTTATTTCTCAAAACCCTCATTGACAATGATTTTCACATTGATCCCATGGTTATGAGACAACTGAGGAAACTCTAGGAGAGTGGTATGGAGCTTCTGATTGTATTGAGAAGATGATATATGTAATTGATTAATATTGTGTGATTGAGTACTTTTTATAAACACTTCACATACATCCTCCTTCTATACTTTGTCTAGTTTCAAACTAGAAAAACTAGGAAACTAGTCTTTCTTGTCTTGTTCTAAACACATCCAGAACTTTCCAAACTTATTACGGAATGAATCTATGGGATTTAAAACATTCTAACACACCTTAAATACTCAATGTTCAAATCAGAAAACTCATTTAGAACTGTTAGTAAAGTCTGCTCAAATTTGGTCAATTTCAAACTTTGGACTAGTGACACCCAAACAATCCCAACTACTCCCAAAGCTTTCAATTTTTGTATGGAATGGATTGAGGGGTCTTATGACATCCTAATTCATATACTAGACACTCATACACCTGCTAGAGGAATTTATAACTTGCATTAATCAAGGGGGAAGAAAAGGAAAAATAGTAGTGAATTCGGTGTTGAAACCCCCCACTAGTCATTGTCTTTTTTCCCTCCCAAACACTGTACATCCATACCTAGTTTTTGAAAAGAGGATAGGAATGGATTGTTGATGTATTTGTAACTTTGGAATGTATTCACTTGTATATCTTATGTATTGTATCCTAATGTTTATTCCGGGAAGTGTCTGTAATGTATTTGAGTCATGTCATGCCTCGATGTTCCTATTGGGAGATTCAATAATGTAAAAAAGTCATGTAAAGTCATTGTGGGTAACCCTCCTATTGATCAAGGGTTAAAGTCCCCGCAATTGTGGGGCCCTAGGGTTATTAGATTCTCCTAGAGAAGTCGGCCCTAGTGAGTTATTGTCAAGTCAAGAATTAGTATAAATAGAGAGTGAGCCTCTCTATTTAACATACATTCACACACACTTAGTTGTAGCGCATAACTGAGGGAGAAGAAGTTGTTGGGACAAGAGAAAGAGAGACTACTACTATCGGGAGATCATCTTACTATTTTTGGGGTTTTTCTTTTGGTGTTGATTCTATCTTTGAGGAAGTTGCAGGGTTTTCTCCTTTATGGTTTCCCCGAGGAAAAACTTTGTGTTCATTGGCTCTTATGTTTGATTGATGTGCTTGTTATTCTCTCAGTTAAAGATCCTAAGATAATGCTAGCTTGAATGATAAAAATCTAACATGGTATTAGAGCTAACCTGAGAAGAAGACACTGTGCAACTGCGGAAACTAGGGCTTCCTATTTTTTGGATCTCTCTCCACAGATTTTTAGCAAAAGAAGGTTGGGCTGACTCTCCTCTCCAGGGTGCATCTTTCTGTCGAAGCAAAATATGATTCTGAGCATTTTCAGTTTTTGACCCGACACTACTGCCGGAAATTAGGGCTTTCCACAGAAGTGGAATTTTTTAGTGAGCCCAGGCCTGGATTGATCTCCTCCTCAAAATCAAAGTTTAGAGATCAAGATCAAAGTTTTTGGTTGGGCAAAACTCCAAAAAAGTCAAACCCTAATCTGCTCCTGAACCAGCTCTGCAAAAATTCAGCTCCAGATCCAGATCCGATAGCTTAACCTAGTAAGATCTAAATCTTTTGTATTTCCATTTGAGGTTCTCAGTTAAGATGCCTCATCATACCAAGCTTGATGAAAAGCTTGAGGGAGCTAATAACTTTCGAGCCAGGAAGTATAGGATCTCCCTGGTTTTGGAAGAAAATGAGTTGGACTCTTACATCACGGAAGAGGTTCCAGTTCCAGAGGGAGATAAGGCTAAATCCTTACACAAAAAGAAATTGGTCATGGTTAAGAGGATTATTGTTGATTCAATCAAGGATCACCTCATACCACAAGTGTCCTCCCTAAAGACACCTAAAGCTATGTTTGATGCCCTGACCAAACTGTTTGAAGGAAAGAACATAAACCAGAAGATGACTTTGAGGAACCAATTGAAGAATGTGAAGATCCAGAATGCGGAGACCATACAGTCATACTTCACAAGGGTCTCCTAGATCAAAGAACAACTTGAAGCAGTGGATGAAGAAGTGGAGAATGCAAAGATTGTAATGACCACCTTCAATGGTCTCCCTAGATCATGGGACTCCTTTATTCAATGGATCTGTGCTAGAAGAAAGCTAGTCACCGTTAGTAGACTGTGGGAGGAATGATCACAAGAAGAAGCTTGAATAGCAATCCAAGAAGAAAAAATGGGAAGTGAAGATCAAGCTCTCACAATACACTCCAAGAAAAATAGAAGGGACTATCATCATTCTAAAGGTAAGCATCCTCCCTCCATAAAAGCTCAACTCAGATATTATACTTGCGATGAAATAGGACACTATGCCAGAGATTGTCCTAGAAACAAAAGAAAATCCCACAAGAAGAAGAAGAACAAGAGAAGACATCATGCTCATGCTGCAGAGGATGATGAACCTTCCAAGAAGAAAGTCAGACAACAAAGTGATGATTCTTCAAGTGATGAAGAATATGTTTTGATTTCTGATCTCATGGGAACTATCTCCAATGGAAGCAATGATTGGCTTATAGACTGTGGGGCCTCTAAACATATGACGGGATTCAAAGAATCATTTGTAAAACTATCAGAACATGAGTCACCCCACAAGGTGAAACTTGGGGATGACTACCAACATCCAATAAAAGGTAGTGGTGAATCCTCCTATAAACTAGACTCTGGAAAGTCTATGAAGATGAAGGATGTCTTATTTGTACCAGGACTAAAGAAGAACCTCCTCTCCATATCTACATTAGATGCAAAAGGCATGAGGGTTGCATTTGTAGATGGCCAAGTCCTTATGTGGCCAAAGGGAAAGACTATAGATGATGTAGTAGTAATTAGAGAGCAAGAGGGAGGAGACTATACAAATTGAAGGGCCAACCAGAACAAGCTTTGGTCCATGACTCAGTAGAGCCAAATGAACTTTGGCACAGAAGGCTTGCACATGTGCACTATAGGGCACTACCACTTGCAAGAAAAGTTGTTGAAGGTCTTCCAGAAATACAGACAAAACATGACGGTGTTTGCAAAGGATGTGCGAAAGGAAAGACACAAAGAAGACATTTCCAAGTAGCGAGAGCAAGGCAAAAGGAATCTTGGAAATCATTCACTCCGACGTATGCGGTCCAATGTCATCCAGTTCATTAAGCAGGTATGTATACTATGTTTCTTTCATTGATGATTTTTATAGGAAGACATGGATATTCTTCTTAAAGAACAAAGATGAAAAGTATTCAGCAAGTTCAAGGAATTCAAAGCCTTGATCGAGAACCACACATAAAAGAAGATCAATACTTTTCGATCATATAATGGTGGAGAATTCACATCAAATGAATTCAAAGAGTTATGCAAAGACTTAGGGATTAAGAGGGAGTTAACCACTCCATATAATCCGCAACAGACTGAGGTTGCATAAAGGAACAATAGAAATTTCATGGAAGCTGCAAGGGCCATGCTTCATGATCAATATCTTCCCATGCATCTATGGGTAGAAGCTGCCAAAACAACGGTGTATGTACAGAACCGTACTCCACACAGAGTACTCGAGAACAAGACACCTGAAGAAGTATTTTTTGGCAAGAACCAATAAGTTAGCCATCTCAGAATATTTGACTGTCCAGTGTACATACGGTTGTCCAGTGTACATACATATTTCAAAAGAAAATAGGACAAAGTTAGATCCTTCAGGAAGGAAGGGTATATTTGTGGGATACTCTGAAAGCTCAAAGGCTTATAGAATATACTTCCCAGGATTCAAGAAGATCGACATCAGCAGGGACGTAACATTCGACGAAGACTCAACTTACAAAAAATCCAGAAAGAGACCTGCTGAAGAAACAAAAGTACCCAGAATTCATGACACAACTATGAATGAAGAAATGAAAGAAGAAGATCGAGAATTAAAAGAACCTCAAGAACATGTATATCCACCTCAGGAGAAGAATCCTCACAATAGGAAACATGCTTGGGTACAAGAAGATATCCAAGGTGCAGAAAGATATGGGGCTCCATAAGAAAATCACAGAGAAAGGAAAAGAACCGGGTCCTGCTCCGGTTATGTAGCCTTATTATGTGACTTCATCGATAAAGAACCTTCCAACTATGAAGAAGCAGCAGAAACGAAAGAATGGAAGGATGCTACGATCGAAGAGTATCAATAGATCATTAAGAAAGATGTCTGGGATATTGTCCCAAGACCAGAAGGGAAGTTTGTTGTAACTTCCAAATGGATCTACAAGATCAAGCATGTTGCAGATGGCAGCATAGAGAAATATAAAGCAATATTTGTGGCTCGTGGCTTCCCCCAGAAAGAAGGAATAGATTATGAAGAAAATTTTGCACCTGTATCCAGATACACTTCCATCCTATCAGTACTTGCTTTGGCTATAGTGATGAAATGGAAGATACACCATATGGATGTCAAGATTGCTTTCTTGAATGGTGTAGTGGAAGAGGAAGTGTATGTGGAGCAACCACTCGGTTTTGAGACACATGACAGGGAGTCTCATGTGTGTAAATTGAAGAAAGCCCTATATGGTTTAAAACATGCACCTTGGACATGGTATGGTAGAATTGATAGCTTTTTATCTAGTTGGGATTTACTAAGAGTAAAGCAGATTCCAACCTTTACTACAAGATCGAAGATGGTAACCCAGTGATACTCCTACTGTATGTAGATGATCTATTTGTAACAGGTATGGATGGGTTGATTGCTGATACGAAGAGGAAGTTTGCTGCCGAGTTTGAAATGAAAGACTTGAGTATGATGCACTATTTTCTAGGCATGGAGGTGTGGCAGAATGTGGATGGAATCTCCCTCGGACAAGGGAAGTATGCAGTAGAGATCTTGAAGAGATTTGGGATGATGGACTGCAAGGCCATGACCACACCTATGGCATCGAACCTAAAGCTATTGATTGATGCTTCATCTGAGTCAGTTGATGCCACGATGTATTGTCAGATGATTGGGTCCTTGATGTACCTAACGAATACGAGACCAGATATTTGCTTTGTTGTGAACACCTTGAGCCAGTTCCTGATAGATCTGAGACATGTTCACTTGATTGCTGCAAAGCATATTCTGAGGTACCTAAAGGGTACAGTTGATTATGGGCTCAAGTATAAGGCTGATCAAAAGATTAACCTAGAAGGTTATGTTGATTCAGATTGGGTAGGCAATGCCATCGATAGAAAGAGCACTTTAGGGTGTTGCTTCAGTATGGGATCTGGTGTGATCTCTTGGTTTAGAAGGAAACAGTCTTGCGTGGCACTAAGTACAGCTGAAGCAAAGTATGTCGCAGCTTGTTCAGCTAGTTGTGAGGCAGTATGGTTGAGGAAGCTACCGTTTGATTTATTTGATCTTCAGTTGGATGCTACTTGTATATATTGCGACAACCAGAGTTGTGTGAAGTTGTCTGAGAACCCGGTGTTCCATGACAAGTCGAAGCATATCGAGATCAAATATCACTATATCAAGGATATTGTGCAGAGAGGAGTAGTGAAGCTCCAATATGTTGTGACGGACGAACATATAGCTGATGTGTTGACTAAGCCATTGGCTAGAGTGAAGTTTGAGTACTTCAAGGAGAAGCTTGGTGTTCTCTAGATCGAGGTTCCCTTCAAGGGGAAATGATGAGTCCGTGAGCCATTCTGACATGGTGAGAGGATTGGTTCCTTCCATGGTCAGATGTAAGTGCTGAGCCATTTTGAGGTAATTGTGGGATGTGTTCCCACATGATCAGATATAAGCATTGAAGGCCATTATCCGGGAGAATGGAGGCACCTGGTCAGTTACCAAGAATACTTAGCTTGGAGTTGAGGGCCATTATGAGGTTACTATGGGATGTGCTCCCACATGATCATATTTAAGGGTAGAGCCATTCTGACATGGGGGAAGGCTGGGCCCTCCCATGGTCAAATGTAAGGGCTGAGCCATTCTGACATTAGGGCAGGCTGGACCCTCCCATGGTCAGATGTAAGGGCAGAGCCATTCTGACATGGGGGCAGGCTGGGCCTCCCATGGTCAGATGTAAGGGCAGAGCCATTCTGACATGGGGGCAGGCTGGGCCTCCCATGGTCAGATGTAAGGGCAAAGCCATTCTGACATGGGGGCAGGCTGGGCCTCCCATGGTCAGATGTAAGGGTAGAGCCATTCTGACATGGGGGTAGGCTGGGCCCTCCCATGGTCAAATGTAAGGGCTGAGCCATTCTGACATGGGGGCAGGCTGGGCCCTCCCATGGTTAGATGTAATGGCTGGACCATTCTGACATGGTGGTGGATGTGTTCCTCCCATGGTCAGATGTGAGTGCTGGGCGTGCCATTCTGACATGGGGGCAGGTCAGGCCCTCCCATGGTCAGATATAAGTGTTGGACAGGCTTTTCTGACAAGGTCAGATATACGTGTTGAAGAATATGAAGACCTACTTGGAGGCTAGGCTACAACAAGCATAAGAAAGGGATGGCTTTGTAGAACTTCTTGTGACGAGAAGAATCGAGAGATAACACTTGTGATGATGACCCAGCGATGATCCAGATCTAGTGATGATCTAGATCCAGATGAAGATGACTTGAAGATGAAGATGAATTGAAGATGAAGATGACTTGAAGATGAAGATGACGAGAACTCAATGATGATCCAGATGATACAGAGAAGAAGACCCGTGCTGATAAATTGTGTCAAGAGAATACCTTCCTGGTTAAGAGGGAGTGTTGATGTATTTGTAACTTCGGAATGAATTCACTTGTATATCTTATGTATTGTATCTTGATGTTTATTTCGGAAAGTGTCTGTAATGTATTTTAGTCATGTCATGCCTCAATGTTCCTATCAAGAGATTCAATAATGTAAACAAGTCATATAAATTCATTGTGGGTAACCCTCCTATTGATCAAGGGTTAAAGTCCTCACGATTGTGGGGCCCTAGGGTTATTAGACTCTCCTAGAGAAGTCGGCCTTAGTGAGTTATTGTCAAATCGGGAATTAGTATAAATAGAGAGTGAGCCTCTCTATTTAACATTCATTCACACACACTCAGTTGTAGCGCATAATTGAGGGAGAAGAAGTTGGTGGGACAAGAGAGAGAGAGACTACTGCTGTCGGGAGATCATCTTACTGTTTTTGGGGTTTTGCTTTTGGTGTTGATTCTATCTTTGAGGAAGCTGTGGGGTTTGCTCCTTTATGGTTTCCCCTACGAAAAACTTGTCTTCGTTGTCTCTTATGTTTGATTGTTGTGCTTGTTATTCTCTCAGTTAAAGATCCTAAGATAATGCTAGCTTGAATGATAAAAATCTAACATGGCTAAAGGACTTAATTAAAAACCCAAATGCATCATTAATCATGATCAATGACTGTTTATTGTGCCTCATCAAACAGAGAATTGTGACACATGAAAATTGCTTGAATAATGTAGACAATAGACATGAAAATCATTGCATAAACTTTAGTCAAATTTCCAATGCGCCTGCATATTTTAAATTGGTCATGTACAATAAATTATGGGCTTATCGAAAAGAGTAAAACCTTCAGATAAACAATGATACAAAAAAGATGCATAGCTTTTCCAAAACGTCCACAAGAAAGTATGAGGGAAACAAGCTCGAACAAGTAGGTTGCTTGTAATTTTTACATGGTATCCATGGGATTTCGATTTAGGGATAAAATGTGTTGCTCAATACAGTGCAATACATCTGATCATACATCAATGGAGTCACAAAATTATTCTCCACAACTTTTATGCGTCCATTAGTGCTCCATCCACACTAGAACCGTTGGCATTAGCAAGAGAATGTGAGAAGAGGAAGTGGAAGAAGTTCTATGAGATAAATTTGAACCGAATAAGTATTTTAAATTGCATCAAACACATACTTTATGCTCCAATAAGAGGTTTGAATCGCCTCTCCTCCAACCAAATTGGACATGGATCTTTCACCTTCGAAATTGGTTCAAAAGCAGGGATGATGAACATCCATCGTGTAAGTTCAAGCTAAGCTCTCAAAGAGTGCAAATGTAAAATGACCAAAATATTTTTCCAATTTGACTTGATCCTATTTTAATAACCTCCATATGGACTCACGAGGTTGAATTTCCCTCCAATACACTCACTCAACTCAAATTAGTGATTGATTCCTTCATGAGATACTTTTCCTCCTCATTATTTCATTCATCTTTCCCCAATTTGAATTGGGAACCTTAGCTGACCATAACTCCCTCTATGCACCCTATTGGTGGCTATTTTTATCCCTTATATGTAATGTGTCATATTTCTATAATCATGTATGAATTTGTCATAGATTCCTTTGTCATTGTTGTCATAGATGCCATGGAATCTAGCTACAAGTGTCACAATGCTTCTTCCTCTTCGTTGGTAGTTACGCTTCCACTCCAATTAGACCTTCATATATTATTTCCATGAATATTTTCTCTTCATATCCCCCAATAATGTCACCCTCCACCTTGGACTCGAATTGGTGAGAGAATACTGTCAAGTGTAGTGGGGAATCTTGCCACATGTGGGCCCCACGCCCTCTTATGGGCCCTCATGACCAAATGACACCTTATTTTTATCATATTATCATTTATTTGACCCAATTAATGTGAATTTGTAAGTCTCAGGTCAATTTAGGGTCTCTTAGATCCCTTTTTCCAAGTATTAATGCTTCCACCCCAACATAGGGAATTAGTAGGTTAGTGGAATTTTTCCTCCATGATTATTTATTTGGATGGGGACATTACAAACTTTAAATTGGGGATTTGTTCTTCATGTGACCCACCTTATCCATTTGGCTCTAATTTTGATTATTACTAACTTAGACATCATGCTTGGCAATTATTTAATCCCTTAGCACCAATTTGACAAACTATCATGGAAATGACCAAGTGGCTTAGGCCATTGTGATCCAATGCAAAATTTGGGAACATGACACATAAGCACTTTTAAGGTGTTAACTCGAGAGGAATTAAAGACAACAATAGTCTCCATGTCCACTTGAGGTTGAGATTATATAACCATAGTGATGCCTTCCATGATATTCACCATGGAGATAATGCTCAAGGTGATCATGGAGGATGCATGCATTACATGGTCCTCTTGTACATGCAGTATTAACCCTTTATTGAAAAATTTGGATCGATTAACCTTAGAACCACCGAATGAAATAAACCAAGGGCCTTTTATAAGCATGGTTACACATTATGAAAAAAGTCTAAGAACATATGGTGAGTGAATCTACTTTTGAGGACTGAGCATCCTGAAGGGTTCCCAAGTCATTTGTGGAACAACATGGAGCAATATGCAACCACGTGATCCATAAAATGACACCTCACACATCTAAAAGGAACATTTAGGTAATCCAGGATTTGACTAAATACCTAGTCTCCCACTACCAAGTTCATGAGTTCGACCAAACCTTCTATGGTGTCAATGTCAAACAACAAGAAAGCCACAGTTTTAGTTTATGACTGCTTGAAAGAGTCATCAAACTTGATTTCCTTACTTAAACATGAGCCCAAATCCATTAAAAAATCCTCAATCCATAATTATAAAGGCACACCAGGGATCTTGACCCACATCAAGACACTAATGGGCTTGTCTTAGTGAGGGTCAAAGAGTTGGTGCCAATGTTTAACATATATATACAAAGAACCCCAAAATTACACCCTTTCCAAGATATAGTATACGCCTGAATTCAAATGAAAAGTGAATCTTAGCCACCCGTTGGATAATAGGTTAAAGGAAGGCCCGTAACCTATGAGATGCTTCCATTGTGCACAGATCTAGTTGGTTAAGTTATATGCAAAAATCCTCCTTCTAATGAAACAACCAACCAATGTGAAGTCTAGTGGATCTAGGATAACTAAAACATTAATGTATTGACCAACAACCATTTTCACACCATTATCCTTCTTCTTTAGGACCTTTTTGTGTTCCACGTTTATGGATATTCTTTGTAGTAACAACTTCATTTACCTTTGGCACAGTTCCACTTGAAAATAAACCCCAATCCAAGAACCAACCCACGAACCCTCTACCATTCTCACAACTTGAAGAGAAAAACATGGTCTCAACCTCTCCTCTCCTCAACAGAATGGGAAAAAATTGCTCCAAATCCAAGGATAGAAGCATAACCTCCACTTAAACTGACGATGTAAAGGAGGATTATCTTGAGTAATGATGGATTGACCCAAGTCCGGTCTATCAACCATAATCATATTAGAGCCATCTGAGTCACTTGTCGCCTACTCATGATCCTCCACATCACTGACATATAGAAAATGTCGATCTACCTCTAGGATAGACATTTCACAACCATTATCCTTATACGTGGAAACTATAGATTTATTTATAAAATATAATTTCCTCAAAACATCAAGGTCACCAACCTTAGAGGCAAAGTAGGTTCCCTCCCCGAAACTATGAGAACTTCATGAAAACTACAAAATTGCCACCTCAACTAGTGGATCTTCACTATAGTTCACTAATTATTCTTCCTCTTCCACACACTCTGTGGTTTTTCAAGACTCCTTCGTTGCAGGAATATTGAACATCCACCTTACTCTATCCACATTCAATGATTAATAAAACAATAACTAAAAACACAAAAATTTATTCAAAATCAGTTTGTCGTGTATCTATGTCTAAAGATGAAAATATCATATTAAAAACAAATATGTAGTTTTAAAACAAACATAAAGTCTAATTCACAGTAACTTACCACCACACATCTACATGGTCCATTGATTAAGTCAATATGGAAAATCCTCACTTGTTCACATTGTATCTTCAACCAACAATTAACAAAATCTTCACATGACCCCCCATCCATTTCCTCTTTTTAACATATGAAGACATTACTTTAAAAGAAAGGAAACATATCATATACCCATCTTAAGTTGGATTTCATCTATGAACAACCCACAGATCTTAAAACCTAATATCAAAATATGAAAATCAATCAAGGTATTCAAAATCGTCGAATGTGGAAAACTCCTATGCTTACTTTTCCGTGTAGCAAACAAAAATAACAAACTTATTAAACACTTCGCTATGACCATTATGTCTAAAAATAAATGGACAAAGAAGATATATAATTTCTCGCCCTCAATAAATTGAGGCCTAAAACTCCAAATCCTGACTGCTAGATCAATCATACTAGTGATACCAAAGCTAAAGAAATACTTTTACTTACAAGTCTGTGCATTCCATGCACAACTCATGTAATGTCAACAATGATCTCTAGGTTTTGATTGCTGATCTCACATGCATGAAAAAATGGAGGTAAATCACAAAATGAACAAGACAATAACATGAGTCAAATGAAAAAATAAATTCAAAGACTATCACACATAGAAACCTAGGGATCTACCTCCCTTGGTTTGATAGAGAGACTAAAAAACATGACTCATTGGAAATAACTAGAGAGAGGAGGATTTTTTTTGCCTTAAACCTCACATGAGTGCTATATTCAATGAATAACTTATACAATGCTTGCAAAAAGTCCTAGATTATGTTTTTTCTCATGGGTTGTAAATAAATGCAACTTTAGAGGCGTTGGTATTTGCATATTTACCTCCCAAGGGATTTCAAGTTAGCTCCAATTTTGAGCAGTTTTAGTAGAAGTTCTCGGTGTGTGATTCAAGTTGTCTCTGTGTCCACAACAAGCAAACACTTCATATAAAGACACGATGACCTCAATTAATAGAGTAATGCATATCTTGAATAAGTTAGGTTATGCGATAAATATCTATGTTTTTCAACTAAAATCAAGTTTCCAGTAATAACATGCCATATAAATCTTCTACTTTCCTTAGAGTATACTTTAAACCTTGACTTGAAGCCATGTTTTTAGGACCCATCACTTCTATCAAATATTTATAAGAAAGTTCACATTTATTCCATCATATAAAATGCTAGACTTTGGAGATAATTAGCCAATAAACTTTGCTATAGTAAATTAATTGGTTGATTAGGACTAATTGTTAAATTCCACTTTTTCAATTGTATCAAGTCATGTTTATCTTAGAAATGAACAATTTTGGTTGTGGAGTTAATTGATAGTACACTCAAGTCATATGTGATGACAAAGTTGGTAATCATTTTTCACATACCTTGCAGGGACTAGATATTTAGCATTTATAGAGGGCTTGTTGGCTATATTTATGTAGCATGTTGCAAAATTGCCTTGGGAATGTCGTATAGTTCCATATTACAAGCATAAATAACAATGAAGAAAAGGCAAAAATAACCCTTAAGTTAATGAAAGATGGCATTGATTCACACACACAAATATAGGGCACAACATGGAAAATAAAACCATATGCCACAACATTTAGGTAGTAGCATGCAACATGCATGTAGTTCACTAAAGAGGTGCTGCAATGTTAAAGTTGTAAAATATTAATGTGTATGTAATCAACTAATGAGCAGCAAGTAATGTGCCAAAAAAGTTAGTAAATCACAACTCAATGTGCAATCAACGATCCACCTCCTAATGGGACGTGGGGTCATTACATATCAACAACTTGATAATGATGTGACAGTATATCTCAGTGACGATCATATAAAATACAAGGTTATATGGTACTTGTTGTATGCTTTTAATGCATCTATAATATGTAGAAATCATTGAAATTCAAAATTAAAAAAATTCACCTCTTTCCTAGAGGTTTTCTAGATCTTAACCCTATGAATTGTTAGCCTTAAAATTATTGTGAAATATGATATACAACAACACCATTCAATAATATTTCACCTCTTAACCACCGTAATCAACAAGGCAATCCAGTGAAAGATACCAAATGTGTGCAAACAAGTTTCAATCCTCTAGGACAATCTTCTTGCATCGAGAGTAGCAAGGTGCTCTACAATCCAGTATGAGGAGATGTTGTCATGTGACATAGCCTTATGTACAAAAAAAAAAGCAATTAAAAAATTTCATGTTGGCTCATAAAAAAAAATAATTAAAGCCAAATAAAAAGTAATTTAAAAAAATCCATGTTGGCTCATAAAATAAAAATAGTAAAACTAGCATAGATCCATCTTAAAGCCATATCTATCAAGAATAGAGAGGGATCCAAATTTTTGAGGTGTAATTTTTTTATAGATATGTAAAAAATTTAAGATAAAAAAGGGTTACACTAGAAATTGGATCCCTCTCGGTGCTTGATAGATCCAAGTTTAAGATGGATCTATGTTGGTCATACATAAACCATATTTGAAATCCACTTTAAAACACTAGTAAATCCACCCTATCTTCTTCAAGATTAATATTAAAACCCTTTACAAGTTTAGCCTTTTGTGTTGCATACAAGTACTAGAAATTACCAAACAATGAAGATAGAGATGGTTGAAAATCAAATTTGTAATAAGACAAGTTTGGACCATTGAAAACTTCACAAATGCACACACACACACACACATAAAACAATGAATTTCATGTACATACCATAACCTCATCCAAGGCCAAGACAATCGTCTAGGTCTCTAAAACCATAGCTATGGAAAACTAAGAAAATCCTAGCTAGCACGAAGGAGCTCCAACGAACAAGAATTGCACCAGCAAGTTCTCCTATACAAGTTGTCTCGTCTTCTCCACTCCTCAACAAGTACAACATATGGTTTATTCATAAAATCTTAGCTGCTTTGTCTCTAATGGATGAAACCCTAACCCTAGTGATCAAGATGGGCTAGAAACTCCAAGAAACCTTGGCACCTATAAGAAAAAGATGAAGTGGAGAGAGAGAGAGAGAGAGTAGCGCACTCTTCTCCCCACATCTATAACGCAAAATGAAGTGACTGAATGTGTTATGAAAGGATTTTCTCCTTCCTCTATATATGAGAGGCAAGAGAGGCCAACAAAAAATATGTGGGCCTAAACCCTTACAAGAAACCTACAAATCCATAAGTATGCTCATACATGTGAAGCACTGCATTACAAAAGTACAAATTTCAATCTTCAAGGTGATGTTGTACACAAAATCAAGGATTCAATGCGAGAACACTACATGAGATGCGTCCAACACTTTTCTTACAAGCCTTCAAGGACTACAATACTCCTCCCAAGGCATGTTATCCATTAGGTCCACTTCCCTTGCATGAACACTATTGCAACCTAGGCAACCCCAAGTCAACTACATGCCTCCTTGCAAGCATCTAAACTACCTTATGTTGTGTAGGGATTCATGCCCTCCTTTAGGTTGTCAAATGCTCCTCCTTTAATGTAGGGCATCCTCTTAAGCAAGCAACTGATATACCTGTTGCCAACATGAATGTTCCAAGTTACTAAAAAATCTCCAATGCTCCAAGGAAGAACGTCATACAAACATTCAACTTAGGCCAAACAACCACGAAATAAGCCACCTCTAACATACAAATCCGTCACAAACCATTCATGGGCCAATCATTTACCATTTACCTGAAATCTCATGAAGCACCCCCAAACATGATGTAAACACTTTTAAAGTGACCTTGAAAACTAACACAATATGTTATGGGGTGATATGGTTGTTGGGACTTTATAATGTGAACATAATATTGAATGTGATATCTTACAAGGGATGGAAGGCCATTGAAGATACAATACAATGACCCCCCATGTTCCTCACTCAATTACACTACTTTAAGGTGACCTACTTGATTTGATAAACTTACTAATACTTTGTGCCACTAGCACCACCTTTAACGATCAATCATACAAATTTGCCATTCAACATGTCTCCCTCATTCCTTTTGTATTAGTGTCATAGCTAAGTTTCAAATAATGAAACCATAGTCATCTAGTTAAAAAATTAAGACAAACACACCTTAAAAAACACCATGAACCATAAAGTCGTATATATTATTGTCAAATTTTGATGATGATGATGTTATTGAGTCATATTTTTATACCTTTAGTTTTTTTTATCTCCTAGGTCCAAAGATTGTTCTCCTTGTTGATGAAGCCCGATTATCGGGTGTGGTTGCGGGGGGTGTTAACGCTACTTTTCTTTCTCTCATCTCGGAGATTTCTAACCCTGGTTATTTTCAGGATTATCGTCCTATTTCCTTATGCAACCTTATATATAAAATCATTGCTAAGGTTATATCGAACATGATGAAAGATGGATTATCTCACTGTATTTTTAAGGAGTAGTTTGGGTTTCTTTATTAGAGATAAATTTTTGATGCCATAGGGGTGGTTCAAGAGACTTGCACTCTACCAAGGTCAAGCATCAGAGAGTTGTGGTTTTGAAGCTTGATCTTCTCAAAGCATATGATTTAGTTGATAGATCATACTCGAGACTTCTGCTCTTGAATGCCGGACTGAATTATGGTATTACCAAATGGATTATGGGATGCATAGAATTGGCTAACTTTGTTGTTCTCATTAATTGTCAGCCATATGCTTTTTTCAAAAGTAGTCGTGGATTGCGTCAGGGGTGTCCATTGTCACCACTTTTGTTTCTCCTGGTTATTGAAGGATTGAGCAAACTGATAGAAGTGGCAAATTTGGAAGAAAAAGTAAAGGGTATAAAGGTTAGTCCCTCAACATGTATCACTCTCTATTATTTGTTGATGACGTTCTTATCTTTGGCATTGGTTCACTTGAGGAATGGCGTATATATAAGGAAATACTAGACCTCTTTTGTCCAGCTTTGGGTTTGTTGATCAATGTGCCTAAATCTAGTTTAGATTGCCACAATATTGAGGAGGATTTACTATCAAGGATTGTGGAGTTTTTGCATACTCTGCTTAGGGTCTTGAAGATGGTATTAAATATCTACCGTAGTTTTTGAAGCCAAATTCCTATCAAGTTTCTAATTGGCTTTGGATGGGGAAAAATATTGAGAATAGAATTCTCTCCTGGTACAACCCTCATCTTACTCTTGGTGGTTGTTGATTGATTACGTGCTTAATAGCATACCCATGTATTAGTGTACATTGGATAAAGTGACAAATCATATCCTTTCAAATATTTGTAAGATTATTTACAATTTCCTCTCGTATGGTGCTAATAAGCATGAGGGATCACATTGATGGCTTGGGATGTATTGGCTTGCTTGAAGTGTGATGGGGCTGGAGCATAAAGAATATTTTTTGGTTTAGCCAAGCACTAGCTATGAAAAGTTTGTGGAGAGATACGATGGATTGGGGTTATGGTGTAATGTCATGAGGAGAAATAAAGAATATTTTTTGGTTTAGCCAAGCACTAGCTATGAAAAGTTTGTGGAGAGATATGATGGATTGGGGGTTATGGTGTAATGTCATGAGGAGAAATATCTTAAGGATTGTTTCATTAGTGAATGGTGCTTAAGAAGACTAAGATTGCACATTCATCTTCTAACATATGGCAAGGCCTGGTTGGCTCTTTTGAGGTGATGAACCACTCTCTCGCTTGGTAGCTAAGATATGGGTACAAAATACGTATTGGTACTCACCCTTTTATTGGGGGAGCCTCTTCATATAAACTCTCTCCATCCACCATCTTTACTCTTCAATATAAAGGCATTTATTTTTTAAACCATGCTACGAAGGATTTACAAGCGACGCGAGATGGGTATTGGCTTTTGGCTGTCGATTTATCTCTTGATCCAAGATCAATAATAGAATGGAATTCATATATTATGTCTCTCCACTGTTCAGGCATTAATCTTACAAAAACTGAGGATAAATTCCTTTGGGAGTGGAATTCTTCTACTGGTCAGGTCTCTACGTGTTTGGCCTACGGCGCAATTTACTCTGAACATATTCGTGTCCCGGATTGCCAGTGGTTCCACTGTATTTGGCAATGGCAAGCTCTTGCTAAAATAATATGCTTCACTTGGTCAACTCTCAAAAATCAATCTTAACGAGAGAATTACTACAAGCGTGGTGGATGGGTCCAGCGAGATGCCCATTTTGCTATAAAGCGGCTGAAACTGTTGACCACCTTTTTTCCTGGTGCACTGTTACATTTCTTGGATTGAATATCTGAGCGGTTACATTTTAGTGGATATTGAGAAAACGATCTCTTGAGGCGTGTTTATACGTGCACTATCAGAGAACTAGTTTTTCTTCTATTCATCACCTACTTTTCATTTGTGGTTTATGGAGATATTGCAACTCTTTAATTTTTGGGCCTCATAAATTTGATTTCCGTGAGGCATGTCGTTTCATTATGGGCTTTTGTTCCACTAATGCTGCTATACATTGCAATAAGGTGACTATTCTGAGACATCCTCCTTTATTGGATAATAATACAACAATTGAGTTTTTTTTGATGGTGACTCTCAATATGGGAAGTGTGATGCTGGGATTTACATGATTATAGACAAGGAACACTATTATCAGATCCGGTTCGGTTGTGGTATTGATACGAACACTCGTGCTGAAGTGTTGGCCCTCTGGAGGCTCCTTTATT
The DNA here is from genome assembly GCA_001517045.1 of Pseudotsuga menziesii. NCBI lineage: Eukaryota > Viridiplantae > Streptophyta > Pinopsida > Pinales > Pinaceae > Pseudotsuga > Pseudotsuga menziesii. The sequence continues at coordinate 426,969 of LPNX010531117.1, forward strand.
TCTCAAGAACTAAGGGTATTCTCACTTTTAAGGTATTTGGAGACTCTTGTGTTGGGATGGATTGGATTGGATTGGAGGAAGACGTGACTTAAATGTTAATGGGTTGGAACACTCGAAGAACAAGATTCAGTTTATTGTTCTCTCTTTCTCCTCTATCAACATGAATCATGTGTATAGGGACTTCAATTGAAGGGTTGACTTTTTGTCTAAACGTGGTGTGGGTCTCTAGGAGACCTACTTTTTTTCGAAGAATACATAAACCTCCTTAGGGTAGAGGCTGGACAACTACAGATGTTTTGATTTTAATTATTAAAACTCTGACATGAATACTGCTACAGACATTGTTTATTTGAGACTCTTGAACATAACTTTTGTTTTGAACAGGGTTATGTTTTTATTACTAGACAGTGTCTAATGTATAAATAGTGCAATGGTTAATCTATATGATTTTTGAGTGGTAGTTTAATAGGAGATAACACTGAATTTTCAACATAGTTTTGTTGTAATGGAACAAAGTCTATATCTCCATGATAAACTTTATTGTAGTTTCTTTGATTCAAACCATGAAGAGCAAGACACTTTTTTTTCTTAGTTGGAAAACAAAAAAATTGAGTCAAATCAACTTTTATTATATTATTAATAATAATATATTTTTAAGGTCATAATGAAAGCCATACATTAATTTGGTGTATGAGGTCCCCTTGTTTACAGGACAAAATACCCCCTCTATGCATCGATGTAAATGCTAAAGTATACAGAGATGTACATACCCTTTCCCCTCTGGATTTGAACCTATAACCTTTTAAAAGGAAACACATACTCTTAACTATTTTTTGCACCAAGAGGCGCTCTACAGCCCAGTATGGGGGAGATCTTGCAACGTGATGTAATGTTAGTAACGTTTGTAACATGTCGGCAAAAAATAATAGCGATAGTGAATATTATGGGAGAGATCTTGTAACTTGATGTAACGTTAGTAAAGTTTGTAACATGTCGGTAAAAAATAATAATGACAATGAATATTATGGGAGAGATCTTGTAACATGATGTAAAGTTTGTAACGTTTGTAACATGTCAAGCAAAAAATAATAGTGAAAGTGAATATTGTGGAAGAGATCTTGTCACTTGATGTAACGTTTGTAATATTGAAGTAACTAATGTAAAAAGAAGTAAATATTTTGTCAACCTAGGATATGTAAAAAGTAGTAAAGATTTGATTCCTCTTTACTCTTGATAAAGCCTAGAATTTGGATCTATACTAATTTTTATATAAAATCATAGAAAATAATAGAAAACTTTGTTTTATCATTTACTTTCTATGATGAATATGATGAAAAAGATTAAAATTGTCAATAATTTTTATGAATTAACAAACTCTTCCATTAATAATGTTATAAATATTGTATAATTGAAACCTAATTCATGCATATAAATACGAATCTAAAACTAAGAGATACGAATCTAAAACTAAGAGAAAGTGTTTTAGATTATTCACTTTATTTGTAACATTCTGATCAATCCCTTAGTGTAACACTAAACATTAAAAACATTCATGGTTTACGGGGTTACATCAAAAGGAAAAAATACATAATCCGTAATTACATTTTCTTCTTCTTTTGAAATGTCGAATTTTTAAGTATTCAAGAGATTTATTACTATTTAATAGCCCCCTTCAACTTTTGCTTTCTAACTCTTTGTTTTTCTCAATTGAAACGTGATGACCTTGATGTTCTGAGCTGGTTGTGTCACGGGGTATAGAATTAGGGCACATTTAATGGCGAAGAAGAAGAATAAACAGAATAGCAAAAATGGGCATGTTTCCATGGATATCTCTACAGATTCACCCGCACATGACGCCGTTGAAGGTATTTTCATAGTACTGTATTTGATGTATTTGATGTTTATGCTAGTTTTTTTTCTTCTTCTTTATTTCGAAACTAAAGAACCTTCGTTTATGTAATCGCAGAATCAACCTCCGTCCTTCTTTTTGTTCACAAGCATTCCAACATTTGTTTTTATATTTTAAATCTTCTCGTTGAGAAATAAAGGGACCAACCTGCATGCATTCAACCTAAATTCGTCATCGGCCGTTTCAAAATTTTTAGATCTTAAACCCATTTTAACCTCGAACCCTTAACAGATCCCCCATAAGACTAATTTAACTTCTAACCCTATCCTTAGCCCCCAATCTTCCTTAGACTTTGGAGAAGCCATGCCTGTATAGATCTAATGGGAATTAAGTTGGCATAATTTTTTTTCAAATTGGTAACTTCTCCATAGTATGCTCGTTCACTGCAAGCGATATTTATATTGCTTCTCCCAAAACCTTGCAGGATCCTCTCTCTTCTCCGAATATCTTAATGAAAGGGCTGCTGAACTGCCAGCCACTATTGTGGCTGGTAATTCCATAGGACTCGATTGGATTTGAACAAGCGACATACAACCTCCCCATTGCCAACATGCCTTGGGTAGATGGTTTTACCAATTGAGCTGAGGTTATCTCACACACATGTGTGTTTATATTATTTTTCATGTTTTCCTAGAAAATAGTCCTATTATATCTTATCCAAAAAAGCTCATATGATCTGGCATGAAGTGTCCCATGACTGGAAACACCTGAACAAGATCGACAAAACTGATCTAAAAACCTCCTGGAAAACAAGATGATATCTAGGCATATGAGGCCATTTTTGCCTTATCTACTGCTAGACTAGGAGAACACACCAAAGCATCCCATGAAATCACTAAGCATTGTAGTCACCTGGCTCAACATAATCGAGAATTTTGCTGCCAAAACATCAAAAACCAAAATTTAAAATCAGTCCAAGACTAATTTGGGCTAATCTGTTGCATGGAACCTTGGAAAATGCCACTAGGTACAGCCCCGTCGAGTACTCTTGGTACAGGAGCTAGGTGGAGAGATCTCCAAAGGATTATATTAAGTTTTCTTACCTTCACCCTTTAGCGAAGGCTCAAGGGCCTACCTTCAGTGAAGCCAAAGGATCGTTTGATTTGAAGATTTGGTCGTGAGAACTAGAAAGGATGTGAATTTGCGAACAAAGATGATATCAATGATTTGTTGCCATTACCCTTGCATTTATAAGACTCGTTGAACTTGCATGTTAGTGTATAATCTTGACTTAGTCCTATTATTATTAATATAAATAATAATAATCTAAGGTATCAAACTCATGGGGTTTAGGTTAGGGGACAAGATTCTATGTGTTTGGTTCATGGACACAATTTGTCTACATGTCTGACATCCCCTGATGTGTCTGTTGCAACAAACACGGGTCTACAGTGTACATGCAAAAGAGGGCTTTTTGAATTCTCTTCATGGTTTGCTGGTCTCCCATTTGTCCTTATTGTCTTTGAAATGCGCTCTTTACCCATGGATTGATTAAGAATTGCCCTAGTGGGTCAAGGAGGATATGAGTAAGCCACTACATCACCATGTCTTTGGTTCTTCATGAACATTTTATATCAGCGTGACTGTTGGTTCTTCGTGAAATTTTTTATACCAGCGTGACTGTATGTATTACTGCTCAGCATGACTGGTGGGTCACCACTCAATGTGACTGGTTTGTCACTACTCAAGCTTGATAAGTTGTTTCCTTTCAGCATCACTGCTCAACAGGACTATATCCCAACCATCAAGAAGTTTCTCCCTGACTGTGTGTCACTGATTTGTATGTCTGTACCCAGCGTGACTGTGTGTCCTTTGTTAGTGTGACTGTACTGGGTATGTTTGGACTGCTAAAACTTGAGCATTAGATTAAAGTTTCTCTTCCTGTTGACTAAGAATCTGAGGTCTGTCTGCTTTAATTCTCTCTCTCTCAAGGTACGCAATCTCTCTCTCTCAAGGTACGCAAATGGTTTACCTAGTTGACTTGCCCCTTTGGTGACATGATCAAATCTAAAATATCTGAGTATAAGGCTGATTCAAATAATGGTTATGATTCTTTACTGCTGATATCTCCTGTACCTTATTTATCATGTTGTTACTGTACATAGCATTTGATGAATCTCGAGGACCAACTTTAATGTAGTGACCAATGGAGTGTTTAAGTTGAAAGCGATGAAAATAATGTGTGATTTTATTTTAGTTTAAATTGATTTAAGCAGCATTATTCTAAATCTTGTTTTATATTTTTGTTCATGCATTAAAGTTTATTTCTTATCTTTAAAACTATCCTAACCCTAAAACTTTAACTTTGTATCAGACAGTGAAGTACGACTTGCGCTGGACTCGCAAGTACGAGTACACACCGAGTCAGCCATTGAACTGAGTACTCGCAGGAGACTCGACCACCTTGTGAACTCACTGGAACTCGTGCGTGGACTCGGGCCCATGTCAGAAAAAAAGCTCGTGATTTTCAGCCTGGATGTGTAGAAATCGAGATGTTAGTCAGCGTTTTTCGGAGGGAAAAAGCACGTCGACGAGTGTAATGTCCTCTTCTGCTTAGGCATTGAGGACCAACCCGCTAACGTATGTGATTCCTATAGGTTCGAGCAGGTACTGACAGTCAAGGAATCAGCCGAAGACCGAAGACTGATGCCATATATAGAAGATCTAGGGCATCAATATTATATCACCATTGGGTTGAAGAGGGCCACTAGAGCCAAAGGCCACCTGCATGCACGACATCCGGGCATTATTTAATGATGCATGCACCCGATTAAGTCTCTATGCGCATGCATGCAAGTCAATTGCAAATTAGAAGATAAAGTGACCTAATTAGGTCAAAAGTTAGGGTTTTTGCAGTTGAGAGTTATAAAAGAAAGATAAAGTGAATGGAGAAGTCACTTATGTGATAATTGATTTGTGGAGTCGAATTGGAGAGCTCGACGAGCTCAATTGGGGTTGAGCGCATGCTCAGCTAACTGGTGTATTTCGGCAGCGAAATCTATCTGCCCTAGTTCATCATCAGGTTGGATCATCCAGGTTCAGCACTAGTTCATCATCAGGTTACGTTCAACAGTTATCCCGGGAGGTTGATTATTCATCCAGCCAGAGGGTTTCATCGTCACACTATGTCACCGTGATTAGAGACAAAGCAATTCGTTTTCTTACCTACAGGGTTTAGAACTTCCGCATGCTGCATCCAACATCATCCGGGCTTCCAGCAGTAGCTTATTTATTATTTTGGAGCTTATATAGTTTGAGAGGAGGTCGCATTCACTTGTGGAGGACGATTTGGTGTATCTCCTTATTCCTTCGGCAGAATCCTTGCATGCTGGGACCAGTCTCTTCACCATCAGTTGATCTATATACTGGTATGTACATGCATTGATTTCTCCTATTTTATAGCATCTCAGTATTTTTGTAGGGCACATATTTGCATGCAACTGCATGCATGCAAAGTTCGGAGTTTGCTTTCCTATTTGATTAAGGAGTAAGTCTTTTAGCCATCTAGAGTATACACATAAACAGGAAAATATCAGTTTGGGATATTACAATGAGGCTATAAACAGAGCATGCAAGTCCCATCATTTCATTCATTCATACGAGTGACATTTCCTTTCATTTTCTAAGTGATACGAGTGCCTTCATTCACCGGTGGAGTGTGGAGTCTCATTCGTTGGTGGAGTGTGGAGTTGTGGACCTCACGTGGAGACACTGTTGAAGGAGGGCCGAGTGTTATCGTCAGTTCCATTAAGCATATTTATTTTATTTAAGTTTTCATTTTTTTATTTTTATTTTAGTTTAGTTTTTTTATATAGTTTAATATTTTTTTTGTTCCTGTGTGGCTGAGATACTCAGCCACAAGGCATACAAACAATACAAACAAACAACACATTGTATTGTTTGTATGCCCTGTGGTTGAGTATCTCAGCCACACAGGCACAAGAAAAACAAGTTAATAATTATATAAACATTATTTCTAAAAAATGCAATGTTTTTAATGTTTACAAACAGTCAAACAGTGAAGTGATTTTTTTTATTGTTTACAATCAGTCAAATTGAATTTTTTTATTGATTTGATTTTTTTTGTTATCTAATGGTCATTTTTAAGAAAGCGTGGCCTTGTAGGCTGTGGCTGTGTATCTCATCCCACAGGCCCTGTGTGGTTGAGATACTTAGCCACAAGGCATGTTTTTATTTGCTTTAGCCACACAAAGCAACTGAAGCAAATAAAGATATGCCCTGTCGCCGAGTATCTCAGCCACACAGGGCATGTGGGCTGAGATACTTAGCCACAACCTACAGGGCCACACCCAACCACCATTAAATAACTACAAAAAATTTAAAATTAAAATTTATAAATGAATGTGTATAGTATGATGATGATCATTCAAAATTGACATTGATTATCAGTTTAAAAAAATTTAAATTTAAATTTAGAAATAATCATTTGATCATTGATAATAATTGTTTATTAATGTAGAACATTTAATGTTTTTGCAATTCAGATTCCATGGCACATAAAGCCAAGGCTAGAAGGCCTCTTGATTCAGGGTGGCAATATTGTGTGCGAGTTAATCCCGATGATGACCACATGTCATTTGCAATTTCTGCTCAACCCATATGTCTAGGGGCATAAATAGGTTGAAATACCACATTGCAAGAGTTGCTTGCAAAGATGTGGTGGTTTGTGATAAATGCCCTGATGAAATCACAGTTGAAATGGCATTCGCTTTGCATGCCATTAGAGAACAAATTGAAAAGAGGGCAAGATACAAGTTTGAAACTTCCATGATAGGTAGAGAGGGACAATCGAATCCAAGTATAGGAGGGTCCACATCAACTGTTGCAACAACGAGAAGTATAACTTCTTCGTTCTTCCTTCCTCATACAACTCCAGGATCTAAACCTTACTTGGAGAGCTTCAATGAAAAGAAGAGAAAGGAGGATGATATGGTAGTGAGAAGATTTTGGTACAATAACAACCTTTCATTTAACTATGCAAAGTCATATTTTAATTAGCCCATGGTTGATGCCATTGTAGTTGCTGGCCTTGGATACAAAGCCCCATCTTATAATGCACATAGGGGGAAAGAGCTTGATGAGGAGCTCGAGTGTGTTAAGGAACAATTGGAGACCATTAAAAAGTCATGGAAATTTACAGGTTGCACATTTTTGTCTGATGGGTGGACAGATCAAAGGGGCAGGACAAACATTAATTTTGTTATAGCTTGCCTTAAAGCAACCATGTTCCTAAAATCCATTGATGCATCCTCGCATGTAAAGGATGCACATCTGATTTTTTCATTGTTAGCTAATGTTGTGGAGGAAGTTGGGGTCGCAAATGTTGTCCAGATAGTCATGGACAACGCTGCAAATTATGTGGTAGCCGAAAGGTTGCTTTTTGCAAAATACCCCACCATCTTTTGTACTCCATGTGTTGCCCACTGCATAGACTTGATGCTAGAGGACATCGGGAAGATGGAATGGGTGCAAGCTGTTTTGCAAGGGTGCAAACAAATAACCAAGTATATCTATAACCATGCTTGGGTCTTGAACTTTATGAGGGAATACACACAGGGTGAACTCGGTCGTTGTGCTATCACACGGTTTGCCACAACCTTTCTTTCCCTCCAAATCCTTTTGAATGAGTACCAAGCTTTGGGACAGATGTTTTGCAACTAGGAATGGATATATTGGAAAAATAGCACAGAGCCAGATGCAGTTGCTATGAAGTTTTCTCTCTTAGGAGATGGTTTGTGCATGAAAGTCACTGAAATTGTCAGCTTCACTGAGCCACTTGTAAAAGTCTTGGGGATCATGGATGGAGAGAAACCTGCAATGGGATATATCTATGAGGGCATGGATAGGGCCAAAGAGGCCATCAAGACTTTCTATAAGGGGGATTTATTAAAATATTTACCTACATGGCAGATTATTGATTCCAGGTGGGACAAGCAACTACATTCACCATTGCATGCAGCAGGAGCATATCTCAATCTAAGCTTATTCTATAATCTAGACTCTAATATTCAAAGAGATCATGAGGTGATGAGAGGTGTCATGATATGCATTGAGAAGATGTTCCCGGATCCAAAAATCCAAGACAATCAACTTGCAACGTGATATGTTCAAAGAAGCATCTGACATGTTTGGATTCAACTCAACCCAACGACTCAAAGATAAGAAAATGCCATGTAAGATTCAATTTTTAAATACTAAATTGTTATAACTTAGAAGTTAGAACTTAGATTATAAATTTGCGAGTTATCTTTTTCAATTTTGGTATTGCAAAACTTGTAATTTTTTATGTTTTTAAGTTTTGCATCCCATTGGTGGATAGATTGTGGCTTTGAGGCACCACAACTACAAGAATTTGCCATCAAATTTCTAAGTCAACCCTGCAGCGCTTCAGGTTGTGAGCGCAATTGGATGGTATTTGAGCACATCCATAACAAAAAGCGGAACATGTTGGAGCATGAGAGGTTGGAGAAGTTGGTTTTCATCTGCTGCAACCTTCGAATGCTCACAAAACAAATGCAACCGAAGGACCTAGATCCAATTTTATTGGATGATATTGATTTAGAGTCTGAGTCGGTTGTGGAGGAGTTCCTTGACGATTTGAGTTGGCTTGATGAAGAGACTCAGGATCCCTCTAGTCTTCCATATTCTCAAATGGAAACTCCAAATACACTTGTTTCATAGGTGCTTCAGTTTGTCGATGTTGGCACTAGCTCCTCGAGGGCATATTTTAGGCATACTCGTAGTTAGGCATGAGACTCGAGCACATGGAGACATTGTCTATTTTGGTTTTCTATTTCGGTTATGATACTGAAGTTTGAACTTGCTACCATTTTCGATTTTTAAATAACTATGGTATATCGTTTATGGTTTATGGTATATGGTTTATGGTTTATGGTTTATGATTTATGAACATGATGGATTATGATTCATGAATCTATGATCACTATTTAAATTTTTGCATACAAAAGTTGATTGTGTTAATGAGATAATGTTATGAGTTATTGCATAGATTGTAGTTTATAACTTCTATGGATTGGAAATGTATTTAACCTCTATTTTGTGCCCAAATTGTACTCTATTTTATTTTTTTTCCTATTTGTCGAGTTTGTCCCGAGTCTTTCTCGAGTCGGCGAGTCATATGCCAGCCGAGTCTTTGCCGAGTCCGAGTCGTGCAACATTGGTATTAGAGCTTAGGTTGTTGCTAACTCTGTTTTGAGGGTGACAGAGTCTACATGATCCTAAGGTAAGGGTTGCCAAAGTAACAGTAAGGATTTAAACTGTTGGGTTTGAACTTTATAGATCTTGATTGAAGGAGTCCGTTGGCAATCAATGTGATAAAGATGGTAAAATATCTGATACTTAATTGATTAGATCAATGATAGCTAAACAAAGAGATGTATCAGTAATATTGACAAGTGTTATAATAGATTGAGAGCATGACGACCCATTGAAGAGGTATGTTAGTCATAACCAGCAAATGATAAGTTAGAAAGCTTACTTAATTACGATACCTTATAGTTGATCATTGTTTTGTGCAAAAGAGTTTATGACTCATTGATGGATGTGATCAAGAATTTTTAAGTACAAGGAAGTTAGAGTTCATGATCATGATCATGTTTTGGATTATGTTATATTAACTAGTGTGATGATGCATGAGAATGGTATTATTGAAAGAAGCGATGTAGAATGATTGGTTGTGATGCATCAATGAATTTGCAAGTGCAAAGAAGCTTAGAGCTTATATCATGTCTAGGATTATGACCCAACCTAGCTTGTGCTAATATATTTGCAAATAGACAATATGATGTTGACACCTTTAATGGTACTTGTTTTGCACATGGTAATTTCTGCATAAGTGCATAAATAAAGAGGGAAGACTTTCTATCCCAACTCATGTTGATTCTTTGTATTGTCATGACATGTTGATATACTCTTGATAGCATTGAGATAGATGCTTTGTACATAAGATCATGTTATTATGTGAAATTGATATGGGCTATTGATAGAGGAAGATATGTAACAAGTAATGAACGTTTGCAGGTCTTTTTATGCCTAGAATTAAATGCATAGCTCAAGAGGCAGCCAAGTGCTCGAGTATAAAGGGAGCAAGAGGCTCCACAAGATGCATGATCAGTTATGTTCATCCTCCCAGTGAAGCTGTAAGGCTTTTGTAGAATGGAACAACTGGTAAGAGATCAAGAGGGAGCCAACTGTGCTCTTCGGTCCCCAACAAAGTGGGGTTGCAGAAACGGTAAGTATAGATGTGATCTTCCATCAGTCCTTCAATGACTCAGAGATGGAAGGTTATAAGACTTCTCGCTTAGAGAAGCTGAGGGAGAAGGCCAAGCAACCTTCATTTGATCTCTTTAAGAAGATTATTGAAAAGCTTCAAGCTTGCTCCAATGAGAGCCATGTCACTGATTCATTCTACTCTCATTATGGGGATTCGACTAATCAATAGGTTTGGAAAGATGACATGTGAGGAAGTCAACAATAAGTTGCAAGAGGATCTATGAGAACATGCTGCATGCAGAGATGGAGAGTTGTTTGAAGCTCTCAAGAAACCATGTATTTGATGACTGGTTGGTACACATCGAGATGAGTTATCACCATGTCGTGGTACAGTATGTTCCGTCAAGGAGACAGGTTATCGATGTATTGTTGAGAATGCCTCTCTTACTGAGAGGGAGTGTTAAAGATAGTGCATCTGTGAGACCTATTCTTAGGGTGGAGGTATTATAGTCAGTTGACTAGGGCAGATTAAGACCCTAAAAGGTACCCTAGGGCCCCCAATAGTCTCCTGGGGTTTTTGGTCTTGGACCAAGCAGGTTGATGCCATGGCAAAGCCCCTAGCATGTGGTTAGGGCCCTTATGTGCCTCTAGGGTTTTTTGGTTTGGGACCAAGGACACGATGTCCAAGTAGATCCTGCAAGTAGAGGTAGAGACATATTCTGGTCTCGGACCAGGGACAAGATGTCCAAGTAGGTCCTGCAGGTAGTTGATCAACTTTCAGTTTGAGACTGAAGCTCAACTTAGAACTAAGGACCATTCTTTGGGAGAATGGAGGACTTGGTCGGGGTCTAGGGGTGATCAACATGATTCAGTCTGGGACCGAAACTCAGCCTAGGGATGAGAGCCATTCTTTAAGAATGGAAGATGATGATGTTCTCCTAATCGTTATTGCTAGGTTGCTTCTTAAGGGACTGACCACCCCTTGATGATGTCACTAGCACCTAACCCTTGGGGACCAGGGACACGATGTCCAAGTAGATCTTGCAGGTAGAGGTAGAGACATATTCTGGTCTTGGACCAGGGACACGATGTCCAAGTAGGTCCTGCAGGTAGTTGATCAACTTTCAGTCTGAGACTGAAGCTCAACCTAGAACTGAGGACCATTCTTCGGGAGAATGGAGGACCTGGTCGGGGTCTAGGGGTGATCAACATGATTCAGTCTGGGACCGAAACTCAGCCTAGGGCTGAGAGCCATTCTTTAAGAATGGAAGATGATGATGTTCTCCTAATCGTTATTGCTAGGTTGCTTCTGAAGGGACTGACCACCCCTTGATGATGTCACTAGCACCTAACCCTTAGGAGCAGTATTGAGGACCAAAGGATTGTACCATTTGGTTTGGATCTTCCCTTTATACAGCGATGATAAAATATATGAAACAATGTACCTTGAGAGAGAGAGAGAGAGAAAAGATTAATGTCCTCGGTCTTGTTGGTCCTATAGGTAAAGAGTAAATGTTGGTCCACCTTGATCTTGTGGGTATGTGAGTTGTTTTATTGTGACTCCCTTTGGTTGACTCATGGTCCTTTATATTACTTGGTGTGTACCTTTATTACGATGACTCTTACCTTATGGATTTTATCCTAAGTTATATTTACTTTATGATTTTATTAATAAAACCTTTTTGGACTATTTACTCTATGGTTTTGTTAATAAATCTTTGGTACATTTTTACTTTATGGTTTTATAAGACTATTGGACCATTCGTTTTACTTATGCCTTTTATTTGGACTTTTGATATATTATCCTAAGTCATTTTATTTTTTATAAAATCTTTGGACCATCTTTTGTTAGACTTTTGGACCATTGTTTATGATTTTATTTTTGGACCATTTTATTTATGTTTTTTATTGGACCTTTGGTACCCTATCTGAGTGACTATCAAGATTATAAATTAAAGGTTTAATTTAAACTTGATATCCACATCTAATTCTTGGTTTGACTTCTCCGTGTGCTCAGCGTGACTGGGTTCCTTTAGCCAAACCTGTGACTGTCTTCTCCCTCTGCGTCTGTATCTATACGGGACAGGTTCCTTTGTGTGATCACTTCCTCTGCATGATTACTTCCTCTGCGTGATCGTGTTTACTCCACTAGCATGACTGAGCAACTATTCTTTGCCCTAGCGTGATTTGTCCATTGTATGCCCATTCTCTCCCTGTGTGTTGACCACTCTTCTGTTGAACCATGACCCCCTGACTGGGCCTTGCTTCTTCTGCTAGCGGTGATCACTCTCCCTTGCTAACTGTGTGACTGTTCATTCGTGTGGTTGTAACTTGTTCCAACGCTCTTGCAACGTGATCCTAGCATGACTGTTCTCTTCCCTAGCGTGACTAGTTCCTCCACTGGCATGACCATGTACACTCGCCCACGTGACTGCATTCCTTTGCTGGCGTGAGCATGACTGGGCTCTCCTACGTAGTGGCCTCAGCATGACTGTTTCTTCTCCTGTGTTTGCTGCTCTCAGAACGACCTTGTGTATATTAGCGTGACTGTTGGTTCTTCGTGAACATTTTATACTAGCGTGACTGCTGGTTCTTCGTGAATATTTTATACCAGCGTCATTGTTGGTTCTTCATGATCTTTTTTATACCAACGTGACTGTATGTATTACTGCTCAGCATGATTGGTGGGTCACCACTCAGTGTGACTGGTCTGTCACTACTCAAGCTTGTTAAGTTGTTTCCTTTCAGTATCACTGCTCAGCATGACTATATCCCAGCCATTAAGAAGTTTAACCTTGACTGTGTGTCACTGATTTGTATGTCTGTATTCTTACCTAGTGTGACTGTGTCTCCTTTGTCAGTGTGACTGTACTGGGTATGTTTGGACTGCTAAAACCTGAGCATTGGATTGAAGTTTATCTTCTCGTTGACTAAGAATCTAAGGTTTGTCTGCTTTAACCCTCTCTCTCTCAAGGTACGTAAATTGTTTACCTAGTTGACTTGTCCCTTCGGTGACAAGATCAAATCTAAAATATCTGAGTATAAGGTTGATTCAAATAATGGTTATGATTCTTTACTGCTGATATCTCATGTACCTTATTTTATCATGTTGTTACTATACATGGCATTTGATGAATCTCGAGGACCAACTTTTAGCGCAGTGACCAACGGAGTTCTCCAAGAATAAATCTAGGGATTTGGGAAATCATATGTCTTTTTACTCTTCCTTCCTTAGAGAATAACTCCTCATCACATATAGTGCAAGTTTAAAAAATGTATTGGTGTGATCAAAGGTTGTAGTGTGTTGGGAAAACAAAATAATGCCTAGCAAGCACATAAAAGTAATGACAAACCACAAAATATAGGGCTCTTGTAGAACTGATGAATAGTTTTATGATCATTGAAAGTTTTGTAAGAGAAAGTTATGGAAACAAGGAAGCTTGATGGGATGTGCAAAACTTGTATTACTTGGGAAAAATGTTTAGAAACTACTGGCCAAAAATAAATGGCGAGGACAAAACTAGCTTGTCTTAGTGGTGTCTTTTAATGCTAGTTTTGCATGGTTGTGGTGGAACAAAGTGAGTAAGTATTCTCTTTTAAGTTTAATTAGCAATAATCCATGTTATCCCAAGGGTTATAAATGAGGAGATGGAAGGACATGGTTCTATTACATTTGTGGCATGCTACACAATTTTTAGAGGATAAGAGGTTGGTGTTGACAACAAATGTAAAAATTTACAGGTAGTTTTAATGATAGAAATATAAAAATTGTTTTTACAAATCTTAAGCAATGAATTACATGAACATTGAACACCACATTAGATTATTAGAAATAGACATATACATACCATAATGGATGAATCATTGGTTTTCTCATTAGTGATCAACACATCTGGTCAGGTTTTCATTGCATTGTCATCATCAATGAGTCATAGAGTCTTCATCATAGCTGCTGCCATCATCTTCTCATAATTTGATCATCATCCCATACTATCTGTCATTAGAAGTTTCTACAGTGCCAACCCTTTTTCATGCTGGATGTAGGCCTAGCCTCCATGTAGGTCTTCATCATCTCTGTGAGCAAGCCATCAAGTAGGTACATCCCAGGACTTATTATATGCCTCTTGCAAAACCTGCAGGATCTCCCAGGATTGATTATATGCCACTGCAAAACCTGAAGGAGCATCCTAGGACTGATTACATGCCTTGCAACACCTGTGTACCCTACTGTTACCTCATCATCTTTGGAACATTTCATCGTCACACAGAGCACAACCCAGATACACATAACACAACACTTACATCCACCGGCATGGGAGGACAAACCTACCACCATCCGGGAAAGGCTCAACATTTACATCAACGACCATGGGAGGACCAACCTACCACCATGTCGAAAAAGCTTCAACATTTACATCAATGACCATGGAAGGACCAACCTACTACCATGTCGGAAAAGCTCCAGTATTTACATCAACGGCCATGGGAGGACCAACCTACCACCATGTCGGAAAAGCTCCAACACTTACATCAACGACCATGGGAGGACCAACATACCACCATGTTGGAAAGGCTTATGTGTATATGCGTCTTTCGGATTCATCACCTCCCCTTGGAAGGAACCTCGATCTGAAGTACACCAAGCTTCTCTCTGAAGTAATCAAACTTCACTCTGGCTATTTCTAGCATAGAATCACATAAGGATTGATTATGTCCAAGGATAACCCGTGAGCTTCACCAGGACTGATTACATTCGAGGACAACCTACAGGACTGATTACGTCTGAGCAACCTACGAGCTTCGCCAGGATTTTATGCTCAGACAAGCTGTCTCATCGGCTATGCTAGAACTCATCGCTCCCTCTTTCTAGAGATCTCGATCTAGATCACATACTAGAGCTTCACTGCTCCTCTTGCATCATACAAAGATGTAAGTCAGATCAATCGAATCAAATAGTAGCTTTTAAAAGAAACATACTACCTCATAAACAGCCGAGCAAGTGGCAACATATTTTGCCTCGACTGTACTTAGCACCATGCAGGACTGCATCCTGCCAAACTAGTAGGCCATACTGGATCTCAAACTGAAGAAGTAACCCAAGGTGCTCTTCTTCTTAGTGGCGCTACCAATCTGAATCAACATAACCATGCAGGTTAGTCTTTTGATTCGTATCATACTTGAGCCCATACTCAACTGTACCCTTCAAGTACCTCACTGCATGCTTTGTAACCAGGTGAGCATGTCTCGGATCCGTCAGGAACTGGCTCAGGTTGTTCACAGCAAAGCATATGTTTGGTCTCGTATTCGTCAGGCACATCAATGAACAAATCATCTGACGATACATTGCGACATCAACCTTCTCTAATGAAGCATCACACAAAAGCTTCAAGTTTGATGCCATAGTTGTGGTTATCGCCTTGCGGTCCAGTATTTCGAATTTCTTTATGATCTCTATTGTATACTTCCCTTGACCAAGGAAGGCTCCATCTGTACTCTGCCACACCTCCATGCCTAAGAAGTAGTGCATCATCCCTAGGTATTTCATCTCGAACTTTGTAGCAAGTCTCCTCCTTGCATCTTTAATGAGTTTCTCTTCGCCTATCAGGAACATGTCATCGACATATAGCAACAACATCACTGGTCTTCCGCCTTCAACCTTGAAGCAAAGGTTGGGAGCCGCTTTACTCTCAGTAAATCCTAGGGCCATCAGTAAGTTGTCCATCTTGCTGTACCATGTCGAACTTGAGGATCTTCTGTAGTCACTCCCTCTTAAGCGGAGCATCATTTTCCCTTTGCCTTTCGTACTCTATGTATTGAAACATTCTGTACTGGAGTGACAAGTAGCTTCCTGTGCTACTAATATTCTATGTATCCATCTAGGGTCACTGGATACCAAGATCCTCTATCTTGAACTTTGTTGAAAATTTCTTCTCGCACCCATCTGTGAGCTTGTCATCCTCTATAGGCTTTCATCTTCAACCTTGTAGCAAAGGTTAAGATCTTCATCACTTTAGGTGATCTTCAAGCTCCTCATGTAACTGTATGTGCTATCCCATGGGTGCCTTTTGAGCTCGTACAAGGCCTTCTTTAATATGCACACATGAGTTTGCTTGTCATGTGTCTTTACTCCCAGTGGTTGCTCTACGTATACTTCCTCCTTGACTACATCATTCAAGAATGTTGTATTGATGTCAGCTGGTGTATCTCCCATCTCATACCTGCATGTATGGATCTAATGGAAGTGGACCTTGTCACTGGTGCAAATGTCTCTTCGTGGTCTGTGCCTTCTTTCTGTGAAAAGCCTTGTGCTACAAATCTTGCCTTGTATCCCACGATGCTGCCATCTACTGCATGCTAGATCTTGTAGATCCTTATGAAAGACACTATGTACTTCCCTTCAGGTCTCGACACCACATCCTAGACATCATTCCTCTTGATCAACTGGTACTCTTTAATCATAGTCTCCTTCCCTTTCTTCTTGGCTACTTCTTCATAGTTAGAAGGCTTTGCATCAATGATGTCGCTCAACAGTGTCACATAATTGGAGTGTGTCTGAGGCCTCTTGCTTTCTTTGGAAGTCTCGTCATACTATTCTTCATCTTGGACTATTTCTCGTGCCCAAGGTGGTATTCATCTCTCGAGGTGGATCTATCGTTCTCTTTATATTCTTTTGAAGCTCTTTCTTTAGCCATGATGTCTCTGACTCGAGAAGCTTCAGGTTCCTCTTCTGAACTGCCGTTACTTGTTCTTCAGAATGATCTACAAGTCAAGTTTAGTTACATGATTAGAAACATCTCATAATTTCCAAAACATATTAATAGTGACAAATATATGTCACATAGTCATTTAACTATCTTAACCAATGTTACAACATTCATCCATATCCCATACACATACAGTAACTTCTAGATGCCTTCTACCCTAATGTTATTAAGAGTGTGTAGTACTCCTAATATGTCAGCAAAGAGGTTTTAATCTAGATAAATGGAATGTTCTACAATGTCTTTGACTTCTTACCCATCATGTGCAATTCATTAGTATAAATGCAAATTATCAAACATGCATAACACATCAACTGAATATAAACAAATGCACAACCAAACAATATCATGAAATGACAATTGAATACTTATCTTTATTTGTTTGGTGGGTAGACTCCTTCGTAAGCCTTCAGCTTCATCATCTTCTTCATTCACAACAACATCATTTCTTATCCAAATGCTAAGATGGATAAGAGGTTCTTCAAGAGTTGAGTCCTTCATATTCCTCATCGCTTGAGGGATATTCTTTGAGAACTTGATCTTCAGTTGCTCCCATCTTTTCTTCTCTTATTAGGAGTCGAGCTTCTTCTTGTGTTCACTCTTCCCAGAGTCCATTGAAGGTAATCAACTTTCTTTTGGCACACATTCTTCGAATGAATGAATCCCATGATCTTGGGAGGCCATTCAAGGTGGTTATAAGAATCTCTTCTTCTTCTTCGATTGCTTCGTTATAGCATCGAACACTTCCTTTTGGTCTCTTCAAGGA
Organism: Pseudotsuga menziesii; assembly: GCA_001517045.1. NCBI lineage: Eukaryota > Viridiplantae > Streptophyta > Pinopsida > Pinales > Pinaceae > Pseudotsuga > Pseudotsuga menziesii. The sequence goes on from LPNX010531117.1 coordinate 444,658, forward strand.
TGACACATGAGGGATGAGATGATCTTTAATAGAATCTGCAATGATTCTCTTGGATCTAACCTTAGCCTCATCTCCCTCTGGCTCTTAGAAATCCCTTACTGAAATACTGATCCAAGTCATTTTCTTTAAGGATCACGGAGGTCCTATACTTCCATACTCGGAAGTTGTCAGCTTCACCAAGCTTGTCATCAAGTTGGGTGTGATTAGTCATTTTGAAATGAGAACCTCAAATGTAAATAGCAAAAATTTAGATCTTACTGATTTGAGGTATCCAACCTGTTTCTGGAGCTGGCTGATCTAGGTTTGTTAGCGAAACCCTAATTTTTTAAACTTAGAATTTCAAACTTCTGATTGGATAGAAAGATTGGCCTCTTCAAGGCGAGCTGTCCAATGTACTTATTTTCTGAAAACAGTGGTGGGAAGCTCCCGAAACAGTAAGCCCTAGTTTTCCAATTTCTTCTGCAAAAATGTCTGAAATTGATTCTGTTGTATTTCTGAAGTTTCGGAACCTTATAGTCTAAAACTTTTCAATGAGATATCCTGATATGTCTTCTTTTCAACCCCACAGGTTAGAGCAGAAATGGATTCCAAGTGGGACTTATGCTAGTTTTCCCAAGGTGACTGTTTGGGGACTGTTCAACATAGAGAACTTGTATGGATTGCCACGTGTCACTATTTCACATTCGGGGTCTGAAAAGCATACCACAGAAACTAAAGTCTGTTCCCTACCTGAAACATCTTGCGAAATTTCGTTTGGACCTTCCTAGCTCGAGATATAGCAAATATCCCTAGGTCACCTGTTTATGACTGTATTCTAGAGGAGGCTGGAACCCTGAGTTGGAGGAACCATATCACCTGAAGTATAGCGAATCTGAGGCTGAAACTTTTGCACAAGGTACCGCAAGAATTTATTTTCGACCTGTAAAAGTTTCGGCTACTGAGCATTCTCCAATCTCTCGTTATAGCGAAAGTTCTAGAATGACTAAATTCAGTCTTCTAGGGTTTTTAGGCATGAAACCCTAGATTCCATTAGCTGCCATTGTAGATGTATTTTGGTTGCACAGTGAAACTTCTATGATTCAGAAACTGCTACCACTAATAGATGTGCCCTAGTGAGGCGAGTTAGCCTAGCCCTCCTTGCTTGATGATCTATGGAGAGAACACCTTCAACTAGGAAGCCCTAGTTCCCGCAGCTGCATAGTGCCTTCTTTCAGAGAGGCTTGGATACCATGCTAGATTTTCTTAAGATATGATTAGATTATCTAGGATCTTTATTTGAAAGAATAACAAATACAACAAAATGCATAAGATATAAAAGATTCACAAGATACAGATTTTAATCGGGGAAACCATAAAGGAGAAAACCTCGCAAACTTCTTCAGAATAGTAAGATGATCAAAAGTAGTAATAAGAAATGTTCAACAACTATCTTTCTCTCCTCCTTTGACTGTCTCTCTCTCTCTCTCATGCGCCTTAGAGAGTGTATGATGTATAAATGGGCGAGAGTGCCTCCCTAACTATACATTTTCAAGTCACTGACCAAATATAATACCCGAGCCTACATGTCATCTCACATGGGGCCCACTTCTCCTAGAGAGACCATAATTACATATTACATGATGTTAAACTGGGGACTATTGCCTCGGCTTACAACGAAGGTTGTACCTTAAGGTCTAGACACAATTTAGACATCCCGTAAAGGGGTAACCCACATCCCCAATGGGGGTACAACAACATACAATGGTAATATACACAAGAATATCTTTTGAAGTTACAAATACATCAACTCCTTCCGCAACGATCTTTCCGCAATCACCCTTTACGCAATTTGCGGGAACTCCTTCCTTCCGCAATTGCGGGTTGCGGGTCTGCCTTTAAACTTTTTCAAACCAGGCTTTCGCATTTACCCTTTCTGCAATCGTCCTTTCCACAATTTGCGAAAACTCCTTCCTTCCACAATTGTGGGTTGCGGGTTGCAGGGCCGCCTTTCAACTTTTTCGAAACAGGCTCCCGCAAATTGTCTTTCGCAAATTGTCTTCCACAACTCCTTACAACCCTCAGATCTATAAGTAGTCCTTTTGTAGTCTCTGTTGGCCGTCGGATCCACGATCTACGGTGAACTATAACCTTTGTTTTTAACTCCTCATCCGTTTAGGCATTTAAACTCCGAACACTTTCTCTTGCGGAACGCTATGTGAGCTGTTGAGCTCTTGCGACTTCCTTCTCGTCCGTCGATCTATGATCCTTGAGGAACATCTACTTTGGCTTTGCGGCTTACTTCTCGTCCATCGATTTATGATCCTTCCGGAACATCTACTTTGGCTTTGCAAGCCTCTATTTCTTGTGCACTTTTACTTCACGGATCTGTTCCCCATCGTTCTCTGTTTAAACGAACCAACTGCAAACTTTGCGGTTCTGTGTTATCTATGCTGCCAACAATGCCAATTTAATCAACAATCTCCCCCTTTGGCATTTGATTGGCAACACCTTCCTTTGACATCAGAAAGGAGTGCGTTTTCTCCCCCTTTGACATCAATGACAAATTTTAGAAACGAAACAACCCTTGTAACGTTGCTCGATTTTTCTATATATCTTCAGAATGTTATAGTTTGTAATCGTATATAAGCAGCACAACAAAGTGTACTCGCATTTCTCTTAGAATGCTGATCTTGTTCTCCTGTGCTTTTTCAACGATCTAAAGATGTAAATCTTACTTCCAGGGACTGTAACCTTTAACACAGTAATTTCAATACGTAGCAACAAAAATCATAAGTATTACAATTTCATATCAGCAACATCAACCTGTCTTTGAGATGATCAAAACCACTCAGAATTAGTTACTAATGGACCATAGATTTTAAGATTAGTCAACCCGTGAGTGTGTCTCCTCCTGTCAACATTTCTCCTCTTCCTGTGATAGGGTTTTTATCATTTTAGATAATTTTTAATGATGAGGGATAACTCCCAATTTATGCCTAAGATAGGCTAACAACTTAGTGAAAATGTCGGCAAATGATTCCCTAGATAACAACTAAGTGAAAATGTTTGCAATTTGTTTCTTCGTATCAATATACTCCAATTTGACCACTTTTTGAGACATTTTGCTCTCTTAAAAATTGATTTTTGATTGGAATATGTTTTGTCTTACAGTGCATAACAGGATTTTTGGATATGTTTGTAGCACTTGTATTGTCACAGTGTATAACAATGGGGTCCTCATATTTTATAAGTAAATCTTCCAATGTTTGCTTCATCCAAATGACTTGTGTACAACATGATGCATCAGCGATGTACTCGGCTTCTGTTGTAGACAGTGAAATGGAAGACTGCTTTTTTGCTTAGACATGACACCAAGCAATCTCCTAAGTAGAATGCTGCTCCACTAGTGCTTTTTCTTTCATCAATACTTCCCACCCAATTTGCATTAGTGAATGCCCTTCGGGTGAAGTTATTGCTTTTTGGATACCATAATCCATAATCCACAGTACCTTTTAGATATCTAAGAATTCTTTTTACTGCAACCACATGTGTTTCTTTTGGGTCTGATTGGAATCTGGCAACCAAACCTACAACCTGCATTTTATCTAGTCTTGTAGCTGTTACATATAATAAACTTCCAATCATTGACCTATACATAGTATGATCTACTTCTAAAGATTCATAATCCTTGCTCAGTTTACAACTAGTGACCATAGGAGTACTAACAGGGTTGGATTCTTCCATTTTGAACTTTTTCAACATCTCTTTGATATACTTAGTTTGAGAGATGAAAATCCCTTTTTTTTGATTGAGATACTTGTAAACCTAGAAAGAATGTTAGTTCTCCCAATATTGATATTTCAAATTCCTTCTTCATTTCTGAAGCAAAGTTTACACTCAGAATTTGTATATCACTTTCAAATATGATATCGTCTACGTAGACTACAACATTGATCATATTTTTGTTTTCAAACTTTTTGTATAAATTATTGTTAGTGGCCCCTCTTCTATATCCTTGCTGCTTTAAATACTTGTCAAGTCTTGAGAACCATGCTCTTGGAGCTTGTTTAAGGCCATAGAGTGCCTTCTTAAGTTTGCAAACATAATTTCTATTTTCTAATAAGAGAAAACCTTCAGGCTGCTCAACATAGACTTCTTCAAGTTCTCCATTAAGAAATGCAGATTTTACATCCATTTGGTACACTTGAAAGTTCTTGTAGCATGCAAAAGCTAAAAACATCCTAATGGATGGTTTCAAGTCTTGCCACAGGTGCAAAGTTTCTTCAAAGTCAACACCTTCTACTTGAGCATATCCCTTGCATACTAATTTGGCCTTGTTTCTTGTCACATGACCATGCTCATTGAACTTGTTTTAAAAAATCCATTTGGTTCCAATAACAATCATGCCCTTAGTTCTTGGGACAAGTTCCCAAGTTTGGTTCTTCTCTATTTGATCAAGTTCATAATTCATAGCATTGATCCAATCCTCACTTTTGCAAGATTTTTTAAATGTTTTGGGTTCTACTATCGAAAGTAGTGCTTGTTCTTCATCATAAAATATTTTTCTTCTTGTTTTAATTCCTGAATCTTTGTCACCAATTATTTGACTTCAGGATGATTCTTCTGAACCCACCTAGATGGTGTCTTTGTGTCTGATCTTGGAGAGTCTTCATTCTCATTTTCATGTAATTCTTATTTCTCTACTTTTTCTTCCTCTTCTTCAAACACATCCTCTTCTTATGAACTTTCTTCCTTTTCTTTATCATCTATTTCTTCATCATCAGTTTCTTCAACATACACACTTTCTTGGATTTGTATTCTTCTTGGTTTAGTATCATCAACGGTTACATTTGCACTTTCTATGATCTTGTGCAACCTTAGATTGTAACATATGTATGCCCTTTTGGTGGAAGAATATCCAAGAAATATGCCTTCATTTTTTCTAGATTCAATTTTCCCTAGATTATCATCATCTCTTTTTATGTAGCATTTACTTCCAAAAACTCTAAAATATTTAACTGAAGCTAGTCTTCCAAACCATAGCTCATAAGGATTCTTGTCACTATTCACTTTGAGCTGTCCTCAGTTTTGTACATAGACAACTGTATATACTGCTTCTCTTCGATAGCCATCAGGAAGTTTTGCTTCATTAAGCATAGTTCTAGCTGCTTCTTGGACTATCTTGTTCTTTCTCTCAACAACTCCATTTTGCTGAGGAGTTTTTGCTGCTGAAAAACTGCCTCTTGATTCCATGAGTTTCACAAAACTCATTGAATTTATTTGAGGTGAACTCACCACCATTTTCTGATCTTAGACATTTATTCTTGAGATTGCTTCATTTTCAACAAGTGCTTTGAAGGCTTGGAACTTCATAAAGGCTTCTAATTTTTCTTTAAGAAATGCCATCCAAGTCATCCTTGTATAATCATCGATTAATATCATAAAGTAATGTTCACCTTGAAAGCTTCTAGTCCTTGTTGGTCCACAAAGATCAGTGCGAATTATTTCTAATGGCTGAGAGGTTGTATGCTCTTTGACCTTGAAGCTTGTTCTTGTTTGCTTCCCATGAAGACAATGTCTACGAACATGATTTGGTGGTTTTATGATCTTTGGAAAATTTCTTACAACTCCCTTCTTACTAAGATCAAAGTTCAAGTGCCCCATCCTTCTATGCCATAGCAAGCTTTCATCAATTTGACTCATATAACATTGTTCTTCATTTTCTAGAATTTACACATTGCTTAGAGTTCTCACAACAGTCCCAACAAGTTTTCCTGAATCTTTTCTTATGATTTCACACTTTTTGGAATCGAAATTCATGTGTCCTTGATGACATGTTTGGCTCACACTTATAAGATTAGGTTTTAAGTTTTTTACAAGCAAAACATTTTCAGCTTTCATGTTGTCTCTAAGAGCCACTGTACCCTTCCCAATTAATCTAGATGATAGATTATCTCCAAAAGTGATTTTTACTTTTTGATTTCTTTTTAGGCTTATAAACTTATTTGGGTCTCCTGTCATGTGTTTTGAGCATCCACTATCCACATGCCATAGATTTTGTTTTTCTATTGCACATAGAGCTATTGAACATTCCACATCATCCTTCTTCTTCCAAACCTTCTTCTCCTCATTGTCTTGAGATTTTGTGGTGTCATTCTCCATAGGAATCACTAGTTTACAATTTCTAGCAATGTATCCTTGATTACCACATCTGTAACATTCTATACTATAACTCTATAGAGGAGCAAAAGAATTATAGTTTCTTCCTTTTGGATTGCTTCTAGTGACATTCTTCTTATAGAAAGCAGATTGTGATGTAATGCCTTTTTCAATAGGAACCATTAGTTTACAATTTCTAGATATATGTCCAAAATTGTTACATGCATAACAATTTCCCAAAAAGAGTTGTTGATGTCTGCTTGGCACATTATCTGTCCTGTTTTCATTTTGAGAGAGAAATTTTTTGATTGTATTCCTTTACAACTGGTCTCATAAGTGCATCAACATAACTTTTTTTATTTCTTTGTTTATTTATGAAAGAGGATTATTCTGTCTTCTTTCCTTTGCCATAACCTAGTCCAGTTTTATTACTAAATGATCTTTGACAACTTAGGATGTCATCTAGAGTTTTTAAACTGCTCTTAAACTTTGATTGAAAGGATTCTTCATTTGTCTTCTTTCTAAGCAAGATCAATTCAGCTTCGAACTTTTCTAATTCTTGCTCTCTTTTCTTGAGTTGCAGTTCTAGATTGCTTTCAACATTTTTGGCTTCTTGAAGCTGATTTTTTAAGTCAGCAATAATTCTTTTTGCATCATGTTGATGAAATTGTCATTGATGCCAACATGGTCTTGATGTCATTGATGCCACCGCTTTGCTGAAGATATTGAAGACTCAGCTGAGATGGTCTTGAAGCCCTGGTAGATGTTGAGAAGCCCACGATGCCTCCTGCTTGATGAAGATGCCCCTGGAACCTTGAAAAAATGGTGAAGGCAATGAGAGTCATTTGTATGATGTAGCATGATGTCCTTCAAGCTCTTGAGGTTGATAACCCTAGATGATGCTCTTGCACATGACATGTATGGAAGCCCTAGTGGCTTAATGGAAAGTTGACATAAGCACTTGAGGTTGTTGATGATATATGGTTCTATTTAGGTGGAGCCCTTGGGCATTTTTGAAGAAGACTTTAAGATGTAAAGAAGCCCTTTATGTTGATGACCCTTATTATGAATACGAACTGTAAAGAAGAAGAAGGGCTTGGTTCTGTCAAAGAACAGTTTATGGTCTGCTATAATTTTGGGACTATCATGAAGGAAACAACTTCTTCAGCTGAATCAAACATCTTACCTTTGCTTGTTACTGTGGATGTTTTCATTAGATTCATACTATGAAGAGTTTATGCAAGGTCGGCTCCAAATAAAAAAAATCTACAAGTCGGCCCATAAAAATTTACAAAAAAATCATATTTAAAATTAATTTTTCTTTAGCAGGTCGGCTCCAAAATGAGGTAAAAATTTAGTATAAATACCCCATGCAATTCTTCATTTTTCACATGGAAATTTCGGCCATCTTTGAGGCAGCCACAGGAGCAGTGGAAATTTTTTTTTGGGAGCAGCTCGTTTCGTGTGGAAATTTTCTGTGGAGCAGCAGAGATTTAGGGCTGGTCATTTTCTACAGCAGTCTGAGGAATTTCGTGGGCAGCAGTCTGAGGAGCTTCCTGGACAGCAGACTGAGAATTCCGTGGGTTACAAAATTGTAGACCAGAATTCTATTTCACAATTTTTGTTTGTTTGTGACAGCCCGAGTTTTTAGGGAAGAACAAACCAGTTTTTTTTTGGAAGGGTTCTCTTTGCAAACTGTTTGAGAAACTCGGGAGAAGGAGCAGTAGTGAATCCCTTCTCAATTCGCAGGCACCTGAAATAGCAGCAGTAGATCTGAAATGAAGAAGATGATGCCCTAGTTCCTGTGCTTTGACAAATGAGAAGTTCATAAAATAGAAGCATACTTATACAGTAATAAAGGACTGTATGCAATTTGAAGAAGTGAATCCTGTAGCAGTACACTTGGAAACTTCCTGTCTGCCATACTTGACTGTATCTTCCAGTTTGACATGATGATGTCCTGATGAAGATGTGAAGACAGTGGCATAGTAAAGACAACCCAACCTCTGTCAAAACCACATGCTGATCTTTAAGCAGCTGAACTGAGGCATTACATTGAGGAAATTCGTGGGTGCTATAGCAGCCATAGAGAAAAAGTGCAGCAGCAAATCCGCAGACAATTTTTTGTTTTTTTTGTGAGGAAGTCATCTCTTTGCTATTCAGATCTGACTGAGGAAATTCGGTGGTGTAACAGAGATGAACCAGAAGACTGATTTTTTACAGTAGCTAAAGGTTGACAGAATATTTGATCTAGGGGTTGACAGATAAATTTTGGTTTTTGCAATAAGGCTCAGTGTGCAGTGAAGTGGATTTTGGGGCAGTTTATATGAACAATAATTGCAGATCTCAAGTTTAATCTCAGCCACTGTTTGGGTTGTATTGTTCACTATTACAAGAGTTGGTGTAAGGATTGGAAGACTTGAATTGGAATTGATAAGTAGACCTATTGGGCCTAGAAAGACATGGAAGAACATCTTTAAAGAGTGATGTGAAATTGATTAAGTTGTGAACAAGATTTGTTTGCATAGTGAAATACAATTGTATGTGACTGGTTGAATTCAGAGGTTCAAATTGAAGCCATTCATTTCTCCGTATACATGTCTTGTTGACGTTTTGGAGAAATGGTGAATTTGTGAAAGCCAACCTACAGTTAATGTTGAACACTCATGTGAACTGATCTTTGTCTAAGATTGGCAAGCAATAAGAACCTCAATCCTGAAGAGTTTCATTTTGACTTCAATCTTTCTAAGAAGCTCCAGCTCTATCCTTAAACTCTGATTGGTGAGCCAACCTTATAACTCATCAAGCGTTGAGTTTGGGTATATAATTGTTTGATAGGAATAGTCAAAGTTATGAACAGACCTTAATGAAGAAGTAACTGAAGTGGACTAGTTTGATGAACAGATGATTGACTGATGATAATGACAAAGATAACTAATTGATGAGCAGACTTAGCAGACTCAAATGAGTAGCTTGAAAACATGATTGTGAAAGGGAAGTGATGAGTTGTAATGAGCAGATTGACAAACACATGATACAGTAAGTGTTTGACAAGTTTATGATATGACTGATTGATGATGTGATGCTATTGACAAGTCAGTAACAAAGTGGACAGGTTGAAGACATGTGGAGAGGACAAGATAAGTGAAGAGCTGAGAATGTTAACCTTCAGCAGATTGAAGATAAGACATTTGACAGTGACAAGTGAATGGCTTCTGCGTTGACAGATATTCGGTGGTTGAACTAGAAGACTAATTTTGGCAGCAGTCAAATATTTTTGTATTGATGCCCAGTCCAAGGTTTGAATGTGGTAAAAGGTATGTGTCCTCAAATCTGTTATAAGAAAAGATTTATATTGTTTATGTTGCATGTGGCTGTGAATACACAGTGTTGTATGTATGCATTTAGCTAATGGACTAAGCTGAAGTTTCCAAAGTTCTGAAACTGACCAGCAGTAGAAGGTTTACACAGTCACAAGGTTGCCTTTGCAATGGAATGGCACTTCCACTGTGACCTTGTTAGCATACAGTAATATGATGATTGCACAGCAAAATGTTCAGCAATGATCAGTGATGACTCATATGCTCAGAGATAGTGTTGAAGGCAAGGTTGAGGACAGATTGATGACCAATAGAGATGCTGAGCAGCAGTGATAAACAGATGATCAACAGACATGATGACTAACATTGATGAAGAAATTGACCAGGTAGTTTCCAGAGAATGACCAACAGAGAATGACCAGAGATCTAAGAGCAGCAGTGAAGAGTGAAGTACTAACCAGAGGATAATTTGCAGCAGTGGATGGCCAGCAGTTGTAATGATGAGCAGTGTTACAGCAGATTTGATGTGATGAGCAGTGTTGATGATATGACATAGATGTCATGTGTATGATGACAGTGAATCTTAATTGTAAATGCAAGCTTGACTTGCTTCTGAGGTTAGGATACCTCAAACCCTTCTTAGCAGGGTCTAAGAAAACCAGGCAGGGTCCTGGATTAAGAGTAGGTGCTCTATTTATCAGTAGGTGCTGATTTTGCCTAACGGTTGTAGCTGGACCAAAAATAATACAAAAAGATTACAAATTATATGGTGTTGTGTTCTTGTATGTTATGGTTCTTTATGAATGAAATGCTTATGCTATGTGAATGATGTTTATGAAATGATTATGGTAGAGTAATGGATTGATGAATTGGTAGCTAACCGTGATAAGCTAAGAAAGGTTTAAAATTTGGTTTCACACTGATTCACCCCCCCTCTCAGTGTCAACACATCATTGATTTTCTCCTCAAATTCTGTCATATGAATATTTGATTTTTCGTACATCCTTTTATACTTCCCTAATTCTTCAAGAGCACTTACAAGTTCTGCTTCAAGATCTACCACACCTTCTACTTCTTCTTCAGGGATTTTGTTCTCTATTCCCATGAATTGGACTTCAACATCTTCATCTTTACTAGACTCATTTGAGCAGTTGTTATCCATGGAATAAAAGGTCTTCTTTTTGTTTTTCTTCTTAAAAATCCTTCTGTTCTTCTTTGAATCTTCAGGGCACTCATCATCATCTTCTTGTTTGGGATAAGGGCATTTGGAAGCAAAGTGACCAATCACCCCATAGTTAAAACATTTTAAAGGTAATTTCCCTTTGCACTTACTAGTACCTCTCTTAAGATTTTTAACAAGAAGTGCTTCTTCATCATCATAATCTTCTGATTGAATCTTTGTTTTAGATTTCTTAGCTACCTTAGATGCTTTAAAAGCTGCTTTCTTCTTTTTAGAATTATCTTGCCCAATTCTCATTTCATAAGCTATGAGGATCCCATATAGTTCTTCCATGGTGAGTTTGTTAAGATCTTCTGTATCTTCTAGGGTGGAAATCTTCGGATTGTAAATCATTGGAAGTGATCTTAGTACTTTTTCAACTATTTCCTTATCTTTCAATTCCGCTCCTAGCCCTTGAATTGAATTAACCATTTCATCAATTCTCTCAAAGTATTCTGAAATGTTGTCTTCTTCCTTCATTTTTAGACTTTCAAATTGAGTTTTTAAAGTATGGAGTTTGGCCCTTTTTACCTTGGTGTCTTCTTCATAGATGGTCTGCAATTTGTCTTAGATCTCCTTGGATGTTTTGCAATGCATCACTTTGACAAAGATTGTTCTGGCTAATCCAGCCAAGATTGCATTAACAACTTTAGCATTGTTTCCAAATTGTTTATTCCTTCTAGTTCGGTGGGAGGAGATTTTGGGTATATATACCCTGTTTCTACAAACATCCAAACATCTAGTCCAATAGACATTATATGGATTCTCATCTTAATGCTCAAGAAAGCATAATCTTCTCCATTGAATATTGAAACCTTGGACGACGTTTTTACTTGATCCATCATGATAAAAGATATTTCTCCAAGTGTTTAAACTTTTAGTGAAGAGCCCGCTCTCATACCAATTGTTAGAAAATCAAGTAATACTGAGAGGTGGGGGGGGTGAATTTGTTTTAAGCAATCTATTTAAATTTTTATCACTTAAAACAAAATCAACAATGAACACCGAACACACAATATTATTGTGGAACCCCAATTGGGAAAACCACCAATACTTCCTATTATTGCAAAATTATATTTACAAATAGTTTTGCAAGCACCAACTTGCTGGATGCACCAACACCCAAGTTTTTTAGCTACAACTGAAGGATGCACCAACACCCTGTTTACCAGCAACAACTGGAAGGAGGCTACGACCCTCTACAGGCTTGCAGCCTGTCCTTGCGCCTCCCAACCTCCCTCTTATGATAATTTGATCTCTGACTTTTGTACACCTTTAGATCTTCCAATTGAATGTACAAAGATGCTTGTCTGAAGGTTTAAATCTTTGCTTATATACCCTCAGCCATGCCTCTTCATCTAACAGTCAAGTATCTTCATCGAGACTCTTCAGAAATTTCTCGCGCGATTTTGGAGCGTTGAACATAACTCCTTTTGCAATTACCTTTCCGCAAACTATTTTTCCACAATTTGCGGGTGTGCCTTCCTTCCTCAATTGCGGGTGCACTTTCACATCTTCCTTCCGCAACGATCTTTCTGTAATCGCCTTTTCCGCGATATGCGGGAACTCCTTACTTCCACAATCGCGGGTTGCGAGGCTGCCTTTCAACTATTTCGAACCAAGCTTCTACATTTACCCTTTCCGCAATCGTCCTTTTCACAATCTGTGAAAACTCGTTCCTTCCGTAATTGCAGGTTGCATGGTTGCCTTTCAACTTTTTCAAAACAGAGTTCTGCAAGTTGCCTCTCGCAAATTGTCTTTTGCAACTCCTTACAACCATCAAATCTGCGAGTGGTCCTTCTACAGTCTCTGTTGGCCGTCGGATCCATGATCTACGGTGAACTTTAACCTTTGTTGCTAACTCCTCATCCGTTTAGGCAATTAAACTCCGAACATGTTTTCCTGCGGAACACTATGTGAGCGGTTGAGCTCATGTGGATTTCTTCTTGTCTGTCTATCTATGATCCTTGCAGAACATCTACTTTGGATTTGCAGCTTCCTTCTCGTCCGTCGATCTATGATCCTTGCGGAACATCTACTTTGGCTTTGCGGATCTCTATATCTTGTGCATTTTTACTTCATGGATATGTTCCCAATCGTTCTCTGTTTAAATGAACCAACTGCAAACTCTACGGTTCTGTGTTGATCTATGTTGCCAACAATTTCAATTTAATCAACATATTGAACACCGAGTTTTATCTTAGAGAAATCTGCATTGGGTAAAACTCTAACAAAATGGAGGACTGTGCCTTTCTCTTTATATAACAAAGATTACAATGTAAGATATAATGAAGTCTCAAATTCACTATGGAGCTAATGGACACTATGGGGCTATGTTGTTACTGTTCTACTCTCTTCAAATCTATGCTACTATGGAACACGAACATTGGAATAGGAGATGAACCCTTTCATCGCCTTTCAACTAGGGTTTTGTCACACTTTGTTGTCGCTAGGCATCATGGTTTTTGAGTCTCTTAATGTTTCTTAAATTATCTAGGGAATTCCCTATGTTACTAGCTCCACACAAGTGTGACATACATGTTGCTAAATTGGATAGAGTAATAATCAGTTTGTTGTGAGTGTAACTTTTGCACTTAACTTCGTTTATTTAATGTAATATGTCCTTAGAAAGCTCTTGACGATTTTTGGCTAGGAAATTGTGGAGCTGAAGTTGTGAAATTTAGATTCTGTTCCAAAAATGACCTTGCAAGTTCATGAGTAAAAATTTCTCACTCCATTAAAGATTTCTGTAATGAAAACAATTGTAATGATCCATTTAAGATGATACCTGGCCTATTTGGGGGACTTTTGGTCCTTAGATGGTTTAATTTTGGAGGATGCAAAGAAACTATTCCTTGGTTTCCTCCTCAGAGTACCATTTTGCCTTAGCTGGTAGTCCCCCTTTCATCCCACTTGCCAGAGTTCTTGTTGACCTAATCTAGTTATTATGACATTTTTTTGCAGAACTAGTAATTCTCAGTGTGCATCTAGTACCAAGTCTTTTTTGGAAGGTAATGTTGGGCCTTCTTTCTCTTCATCAAGCATGGATGGATTGTAGAGTTTTAGGGTCTCTATGTTTACTACCTAGTAAAGGCATATATATGGGGGTAATATTGCTACCTACTCAATTCAATAATATAAATGGTCCATATCTCAGGGCCTAAATTTTCTTCGTCGACCTCTGTAATCTTTCTTTATTCATGTGCTTTCTTCCCTAGTCTAGCAATCTTTCTTTATTTAGGTGCAACTAGATTCATTCCCTTATCTTAATTGTCTTCTTGACTTGTGCTGATCATATATTGCCTTTTATTTATCTCGACATTTCTTAAGTTTCTAACGAACCTGCAAGTGTATTTGCTTAATCCCATCAATAAATTTCTCCGCATTCAGGGCATCACTTGAGGCTTTGGGCCTTTTTGCATCAGGTTGCCCATACACAAAATCTAAAGGTGAAGGTGGCAAAATCCAAAACAAATTTCAGTGGAGGACTTACCTGTGGAAGTGTAAGAACCCTATTATAGGAGTGTTGTGTACAAACCAAGTTTTCATCCTGGGTCCTTGGATGCTTTTGATGTTAGAATTTACAATAAGAAATTACATTTTAATTATTATTATTTATTTATTTGTTGGGCCGACTTAAGTGAGGATGCCTCACATGGCTACTACAACAACACTACCTCTTAGCTAGGGAGGCATCACTAATATTACCGTACTGGAACACATCTAGATATCAATAGTAGATCACGACTATCTCGATCATCTCTTTATCACAAGGAAGGGTTCCGAACACAATCTCAGTTTGTTGAGAAGTGTCTATCAATCTTTGTGCACTAGTTCAATCCATTTCATTGGAGAACATGCACTAGCTCCACAACTCGTGTATCTGCTCAACCTAGTTCGTCGGGGAAGCATGCACCATGCTTCAGCTCAACCTAGTTCGTCAGGGAACATGCATGTAATCATCATGCATCAACACAAACCAAAGATCTCACTAGGACTATCACTGCTAGTAAGACTTCACCACATCATGGGCTACAATATCCTCATAACATTATAAGGACTACAATCATATGAGGGCTCACAAGGGCCATAAATTTATGTGAGACTTTCATCATATCTGTATGGGGTACAACCCATAAATCTCCCAACCATACATGTTGCTAAATTTGTATAGGAACTAACCTTGTTTCATGCTGGGTGTACCACTATAGACTATGTTCCCCCAAGTTTCAGTTATGTGGGGACGTGGGAGCGGGGAAACACAAAAACGACATATCCAAAAGTACCCCACCAAAGTTTAGGAAACGTCAAAGTGTACGTCGGAGTCTTCAATAGAGGCATTCTCCATTAGGAATATATAAAATTTAAAATTGCTACTTTTAGATTTTAAAGATTAATAGTAACAAAACAATAACACCAACATAGTAACATCATGTATTCAATATTGTGCTTCTCATCATGTAAACATTAAACCACTAACATCATATCTATAAATCACTAAATCAGTAAATCACAGTTCAATGATTCATAATCATTCCAAGATACATTAGTAAATGAAAATCACATAATATTGAGACTTAAAACTTAAGAAGTAAAACTTTAAAAGTTCACATGACCATTCATATTTTTAAATGTATTGGGAATTAAAAAGTTTGAAGTTTAAAGAGAATTGCGTCAAGTCTAATGTGAACATCAAATGAAAAGACAAACTAATGTCTAAAAGAAAAAGTAAAACATCAAATAATCGTCATTGCTAAAGCAATGCCCCACTAGTCTCTGCATCAAGTTGTTGCACAAATGAATCAGGATCAACCATGGGAATGCCATCATCTGAACTAGAATCACTTTCATTCTCAAACATGCTAGGTGGCACACCAACCAAACCGAGCTGTGCCTCACTAGGCCCCTCCTCCAAATCAACCTGTGCATCATCCTCTGGATCAACATCCCATCGTGTCGCTGGTCCCTTCAAATACTCTGGTGTCTTTCTATGCTTAAGATGCAGGGCACTATGCACAACACCTAACTTCTCCTCTCTTCTAGAGGTAAGTATGTTCCTCTAAATAGAGAGGATGAAGCTATATGTTGACCAATTCCTCTTTGTTGCAGAGGAACTGGCCAATCTAAGACAACAAACTCATAGGAAGATGTTTGAGCTTTGGAGGATCATCCCCATATATCCTCCACCAACCAATTGGGTCATCTTGGCCTAGATCTATACGATCTACTCGAGCACCACGCTTGTTGGAGGGGCCATTGAGACTTGCAAACTAAACAAATTGTCTTAGAAGTTTTGCCCCCTCCTCCTCAGAGTACATCTTTCCAATTGCATCTAGAAAACCATTCTTTACCTCAAGATCATCAACGGGAAGCACTCTCCCATGCCTTTCCACATAGCATTTTGGGTTTAGTGCATATGTTGCCATGTGCAAAGGTGTGTTCATGTGGTCCCATCTACGTTGGATGATGGGTCGAACTTGGGTTGTATAGAAATCTAATGAGGGCTCACTCTTTTGAATGGCCACCTTCACACGACCCAACATACTATCAAAGGTCTCATATATTTCTCCAAGACTAGGAGAATCTGAATCAACATAGCGAATGACCTCCACAATAAGGCCCAAGAATGATACCAAATAAGAACAATCTTCCCAACAAACATTGTCCAACACCTGAATTCTAAACTTCTTCCCCAAGTATGTCTTGGATTCCGACCACCTTCCCCTCTCTTGGCTCACAACCAAGGCTTGCAATGGTGCTTGTACCTCTAGCATCCTTTCCAATAAGAGAAAATAACTAACATATCTAGTATCAACTGGCTTGAGGAATTCCTTCCTTTTGTGAGCCTTGTACATGGCTAAAGACGTGTGGTGGTTGCAGATAAACATCTGCATATCATCTTTAGCTGCTGTTACCAAGTCCGATATCCATTGGATTTTGCCGATGTCCTTTAATGCATTGTTGAGTGCATGCACACAACAAGGAGTTCAATAAATATGCTGATATCTGCTTTGAATTAATAACTGACCGATCTACACTTTGTTGCTGCATTTGTCACAACCTGCACCATATTAGCATTCCCAACTTCGTCTATAACATATCGAAGAAGTTCATATTGGAAAGGTGTATTCTTGTGTTTCCTAGAACAATCAATGGCTCTACGAAAGAATGGACTTGCATAGATGTCACTGTGATGTTGATTAGTGGGTGCTTGCTTATGTTTGTCCACCCATCCATAACAATAGAGCACCTAAACCTCACGCATGTTTGTTTCATTTCCTCCTTTTGCACATTAATTTTTGATACCCGCCTTTCTAAAATTGTTGTTTTGCGCTTATGTTCACCGGGTGGTACATATGAGGGCCCCATTTTTGTAATTGCTTTGATCGTTTCCTTATAATAAGGAGAACGAGCAACATGGAAGGGAATTCCATTGGCAAAAAGAAATTTGCCAATTGCATCATCCGTATCATCTCGTTTTTGAACATTTTACATGCTAGTCAATGTGGTACCCTCCGAACGAGATGTAGAACCCTCCGACTTTTTTCTCTTTGATGTAGTAGTTGCACTACCAACCATTGATGGTGGAGACATAGCTATGGAATCGTCATCTTAGGAGGTGACATTTCTGCTAGAAAACATTCCTTTTCCATCTGCAGCTAATTGTAGCCTCAAAAGTTTGGATTTTTGATTTGCTATCAGCTTGACACAAACATGTATGCCTTTACTTGTAATCCCCAAAAGATGTTGCCTAACCTTGCTATAGCTGCCAACCTAGGAATGGTCACATTTATTGCATTTCCAATCGTGTGAGCCACCACCAATGTTTGAAGCTCTCTTCGGTTGTTTGGTTGCATATATTTGGGGTTTTAGAGGATCAAATATCCCCTTCACGTTTTCTGACAAAGTTCTTGGTGGCCCATTAGAATCCGAACTATGCACAGGCCTATTTTTTGCCATTATGTCACTGTTTTTTGGTTGAACATCATTGTCAGTGTCGGTGATACTGCTATCGCGGTTGTGACTCAATGTCGACCAATGTATTTGCTGGTTCAATTTAGAAGTTTTCAGCTAGCTACAGAGTACCTTGCATCATCCAAGGTTGATGCTGAAAGTATGCTCACTCTCAGTCTTGGTATATAGAGGACTCTTGACACCTCTAGGAGTTCTCAATAATCTAGGAGGAACTGTACACGTTCCACCCCTCTGACCATGTGCTCTATACCCTCAACATCTTGAATAGACTGCTCAGGTATATACTCAAGGAAAATGGATGCCTCTTGCATCCCAGTCACGTGACTGCAATGTCATCAACCTGTACCTAAGTTTCACTGCTATCTTGACTTGAAACAAAGGACGCAAGAGACAACTCCCTTAAAAATCTGTTGGAGAACTCATCTATCTCTTCTGCTGTAGTTACCTGCTTATCCTTCTTTTCCTTGTTTTTTTTCTTGTGGGGGCACTATATTGCATAATGGCCATATTCATTACAAGCAAAGCTCTTCACTTTGCTTAGATCTTTCTTTTGTTCATTCTTCTTGAACATCTGCTTGCCTTTAGTCGCAAGCGGCACGTCTTCCTCCTCAGGGGTAGCAGAAGAAGTGCCCTGAAGATGCCCTCTTTGGGTCTCCCTCTGTGTGAAGTCGTCCCACAAACGATCCCACTTACGGAGGTTCTCCCTAGCCATGATGGACTCAAAAAACACTGCCCATGGCTTAGTCATACCATTCATGGCTTGCTGTACCAACTCTCCATCCTTGGCCTTCTCCCCACAGCTGCCAACTCATCTCTTACCTGTGTTATCCGAGTAAGGTATGTGGCCATACTCTCATCCTTAACCATTTTTATGCTTTCTAACTTTTCTAAAAGTACCATCTTCCTGTTATTGTTTGAGTTATGGTACAACTTTGTTCATGCATCCCACATCTCATAGACGTTCTCTTTACATGTAATGTGTGGTATCACGTGATCGTTGATCGCATCAAGGAGAATCCTCTGGGCCTTTATGTTTTTCTTGTCATTGGCTTTTCTTGTCAAGTTGAGATGTTTTTACAGATTATAGAAAACATAGATTCTAGTGTTCTCGTATCTTCTACTTGCTTGAAGACCAGATTGAACATAGATCTCGTAGCTGGAGCCAGATGTTATCCACCTAAGTTGCGCTTAGTTGGATTTCTAGTGAGCCGCCAAAGTTATGAACAAGTCCCTTGTTCATTATCAGTGCTCGGAAGTTAAGAAGCCTTTTCAGCGCCAATTTTGGCCCCTTTTTAAATTTTTGGTATGTTCATAACCTACAGGGAAATTGTATTAAGTTAACGTAGCATGATGACCTTTTGTAAAAGACTTGACCAACTTAGAATTAGCTATCAACACGGTACTCTAGAGTGTTTTTTCCTTGGTAATTATATGTTGCTTGTCAGTGATATATATTTTTCGAGTTTTTCACACAAACCTCAAATGTTGGAGTATTCACCTTGGTGGTTAGGATTTAGGAGGTTATTAAAGTCTATGTGTCTATGTATATTACTATGCTAGTTAACATTTTTGAGTCATATGAACATGCACTAAGTCCCCCTTAGTTTTTTTAAAATTTGTTGAGAATACATTTTTTTTAGTAAAATGGGTCAATTTTTTAATAATTTAATTGTAAAAAATCAAAGTGGCATAAAAGTGTGGCTAGGGGGCCAAATTTGCCATGAGAGTGCTTGTTTTCAAACTCAGAGCACACACTTTACCCCAAAAGCCACTCTCCTAAGTATCTGAGTGATTATTTATCACTTAAATCCTTTTTTCTCAAAAAAAGGAAAAAATGAGTAAAAAAAAGAAAATATGGAGAAAAAGCAACTTCCTAAATTAGTGGGAGTTGTGCTAGACATGTTCCAGTTCAACTAAGGATTATGTCGGAGGACAATTAAAGGCAAATCGACATTCACTTAGATGAAACATTTGAGTTTCGATGCCTCAGTATCTAAGACACTTTTGCTAAAGACTACTTCTATTCAAGACCTAGAGGAAGACAATCTCTGTGATACGAATCACACAAATCAACATCGAGACCAAAGTTACATATATCGTGTCGGCGAATATATCGCCGGGGGTCCGGAATGAAACTTATCGGCAGCAATGGCAAAAATATCGGAAAATATCGGCAAATGTCATTTTGCATTAAAAAATACAAAAATAAACATTTTTTTTCAATTTTTTTAACATCTAAAGCAACAACAACATCAAATAAACATATTTCCACATATATATTAAAATACAACTCATATCTAAGATGCATAATATGTCAAATGGTGGATCATGATCAAATATCGAGTTCGCTATATAGTATAAAGTATCAAAATACTGAAAATACTGAAATGTGTTCTTGATGGAATGATAGAACATCACATCAAATGATCAAAATAAATGTCTCTCAAGAGATGAATCATCATGACTCATGAGGCATGTAGATAGTGTATAGAGTCTAGACATAGGACACCAACATAGTATGATAGTACACTGATAAATAATAGGAATCAAGTCATCGACTCCCTGAGGATGATCCTCTAATCAATCTACCCCTTTTACGAGTCAAGAGCACTGGCACCACTCTTCCTCTAGAAGCAGTAGGTGGTCGTGGAGGTGGTCCAGATGAGCCTAGGGTGGAACTAGAACCTCCAATTGCTCGAGTAGATGTTGTGGATGAGGGGGAGGTGAATGTGAGCTGTCTCCTCCCAGTCCCAACTGTATGACTTTGTGGAGGTGGTGGGCCACTTGGAGCTGGTCGGCGCTGCAAATGAGTATCAACCTCCTCAATGTCCTCATAGTCATAGTCATAGTCATCCTCTGGAAGTGGAACATCAGCATCCCCCTCTTCCCCCTCCTCCTCTGACGGATCTGCATCATCATCCCCCTCTTCCTCCAACCATTTAGGTGCCTCGTCCATCACAGGATCCTCCATCTCCACCCTCCATTTGCTGGTAGTGTCAATGTCATCCAATGAAATGGCATCTGAATTGGGCACTTTCTCAATTTGTTTCACCTGCAACCTTAGATTGTAGTAGACATAAACCATGTCTTTAAGGCGTTGAGAAAGTAACCTACATTAGTATGAGATCCATAGTTAGGGGGTGATAAATGATGATAAATTCAAATTCAAAATTGTAATAAATTATATTTAAAATTAATAAAATTATAAAGAAGCAAAGATTATAAATTTAAGTTTAGACTTTAACATTTCTAAATTGAAAATTCTAACCTTCTGCGCTTCTTGGAGTGTATCTTCTCAAAGACACTTCAATTGCACTCACACCCTGATGAGCTGCAACTTTGACTTAGCACTCTAATGGCAAGTTTTTGCAACTCTGGGACTCTGCGACCATAGTTAGTCGACCACACATCTACAAAGAAAACAAGGAAGGTAAACGATAAGACAAAATTCAAATTACAAATTACAATGTATTAAATTTTTTCCAAGTAAAAAACATAGAAATGAAAGGGTAATTAATTAAGAATCTAAGAGATCAAAATTTGAAAGTTTTAATCAAATTGTACCTGGCATCCTTGTGGTTCTATCCTGGACAGCCATGTCATAGCCAAAAGTGCCACCTGACATCCTATAGATCTCCATATGTCTAGAAATCTCTGCGCGCTTAGAGGGAGTTCACACCATCCTTTGAACACACTGGAGAAAGCCATCCATGACCTCAGCATCAAACTGAAAGCCACATGCATAAGAGAAAGCAGGGTTGAGGTAGAGCCCTGTTGCATGAATGGAACGATGGAGAGTATTATTCCATCGTTCATCGATCTCACTCCATAGTTCAGCTCGTCTTGTGAGTCCCACCTCCCCCTTGTCCTCATAGTAGTGATGGATAGCTTCCTTGTCCCTATCCATGGCCTCATACAAGTAGTCCATTGCGGGCTTTTCACCATCAACCAAATGAAGAACCTTTACCAAAGGTTCACTGATGGCACATACCTCCTCCAATCGTGCCCAAAAAGTCAAATCAAATTGCACCATTTGAGCAATGGCTTGCTCATCTTGTTTGGTGCTATAGACACAAGATGCCCACTCATCAGAAAGAAACATTCGCTGCAACTCCATCATAACCTTATGCATAAACTGAAGAGAAATGAAGGAAGTGGCGAATCGTGTGATTGCAGGCCGCATCAACTCCTTGTTTCTCGTGAAGCATCTCATGAGTGAAAGAACATATGTATGATTGTATATATATTTTGTCACACGTCGAGTTGAATCAATGGCTTCTTTGATCCAAGGAAGTTTTCCCATGTCCTCTACCATCAAATCAATGCAATGGGTAGCACAAGGAGTCCAATACAAGCTTGCATACCTCTCCATAAGCATCCTCCCAGCAGCAACATAACTGGCAGCGTTGTCCGTAATGACTTGGACAACATATTGTGCCCTAGCGTTGTCCGTAATGACTTGGACAACATATTGTGGCCCTATCTCTTGGATAAACTTATCCAGCAAATCACATAATAAGTGTGCATCTTTAACATAGGGAGATGCATCGACAGATTTGATAAAAACTGCCCCCCTGGGACAATTGACCAAGAAATTGATAATGGATCTGCCCTTCCCATCAGTCCATCCATCTGACATAATACTGCTACCGGTGGCCGCCCATGACTGTCTGAGCTCATCTAATCTCCGGGTGCAGTCAACCTTCTCCTCGTCAAGGAGTCTCTCTCTCAAATCATTATAGGAAGGCCCCCTATAATCTGGACCAACAGCGCCAGCAGCTTGAAACATGGCATGATAGTAGGGGTTGTTTTTGGCGATGTTGAAAGGCACATCACCCCATAGAAAACATTTTGTCACAACTCTATCTGCCTCTTCCTTCTCCCTTTGTTTGAGCATGGTTCGAACAGAAAGTTGTCTCGAATACGATGCCACATAAGGTGAGGTTGAAGAAGGCACAGTGGAATGTGGGGGTCGTGTAGATGAGGAGAAGGAATGCATGTCACTTGTGCCTCCTATGGTTTGTGACTGTGTTCTAGATGCAAGTTCATTTCTGAATTCCTCTTTCTCATCCCTCTTCTTAGCCATGTCAAGAATGGATTGGTTTGCAATATGCATCACTTCTGGGGTAACAGCAGGACAAACATCCACTTCATGCCCAACAATTTTGGCAAGGTGGTATTTCAAGCGGCTAATTCCACTAGAAATATCCTTCCCACATAGTTTGCAATTCAACCTTTGTTGATTATTAGGGTCAATTGGCTGCCTATACTCCCACATTGGATCCAATGGCTTTGGCATTGTGTCACCTATGCCACAACAAACAAACAAAAATGAATCAATTTTAAAATGTTCTTCTTTAAAATTTTGATTCTTGAAAACAATGAAATTATCAAAAATTTAAAACATTCAAAGATATGGGAGGGTGGCCTACTTAAAACCTTTTAAAACCCTATAGGCTATGATTGTAATGGCAAATGTACACCCTACACTAAATCTAAACCTAAACCCTACATTAAATCTACGTTAACCAACAAATCTTAAGCAAAAAAAAAAGAATGAAAGTTCAAACTTCAAAGAATACATACTTGATTAGATGGCAAATGTAATGGAAACTTGATGGTTTGCCTTTGCCCCCTTCCTCTGTTGTAGAAAATCGCCCAAGACGTCAGAGCTCCACTTCCTCCAAGCCACAATGTCCAAATGAACCGGAAAAACGCGTCCGTGGCCTCTTTATGGCGATTTTTTTTAATTTTTAATGAGCAGGGCAATATTTTGCATCGACTCGCGATATTTTCAGAATATATAGCGATGTTTGAATGTGTCGCGATATTTTTATTTATCGAGAATGTGTCGTGATATTTTAGCAGCGATATATCGCCGGCTCCATTGACGCGTGATATATCGTGATGTCGGCGATATATCGCCGATATATGTAACTATGATCGAGACACAATTTAAACATGGAGACCTATTCCAACATAGAGGTGAAGGTGGGGGAAATCCTAGATGTCACTAGTCAAGTTACAAGTCAGGGTTAAATAGAAAGAAAGGAAGGCAACAGATGGATGGAGACAGTGAAGATGGTTCCGAGGCTAGCAAGTTGTGTCCCTAAAGGGAAAAGACCAAATCCATACTACAAGTAGGGCATGATCAATGAGTATACAAAAGAATCTCTTGGACGTAGCAACTAGATCACTTCTACTTTAGATTCCAGCAAAAACCAATAAAATATCGCCAAGATACAACCACTATCAAACAAGTCTCACTACTAAAATATGTTGAAATTTACAGGTTAGTTGAGTTTTAATACAAGTAACAAACTTTAAACATGAACATATAAAAAACTCAGGTTCACAATAAGACCGTATAATAAAAATTTAAACTGTAATAAAACATAGCAACATAACTTTCATCTCTTTCAACTTAACGCTCCATTTGGTCACTGCGTCAAGGTTGGTCCTCGAGATTAATTAAATGCAGTGTGCAATAACCTAATAAATCTCAAAATCCATGTACAGTAAAATAACAAATCATAAATAAATGATGTGCAGAAGATACTGTATTATAGAATGATAACCATTATTGGATCTGTCTTATACTCGGATAGTTCTGAGTTTGATCTTGGACAAGTCAAACTGGATAAACATGTTGCGTACCTTGAGAGAGATAGAGTTCAGGTAGAAGTAAACAGACCTCAGATTCTCCAATAAAAAAATTAGTAGTTCAATCACACTGATCACAGTCCTACTGCTGAAGATGACTTACACAGTCAACCTCACGTGATCAGGAGCAAAATTACAGGTGTGAGATCATGCTGATGTGATCCACAACCAAGATAGGATAGAAACCACAATTAAGAGAAAAAGAAAACACACTGGTGTGTGCATATAGTCTCAGCGATAAGGTTTACGGTGAGGCAGCCGCAACCAAGAGGGATTTGGCGGACAGGGCAGCTGGCAACATATAGCTGACAGATTGGAAGGGACCGACATACAAGGTCATGCGGGGAGAAGTCGACAGACGAAAAGGAACCGGATTCGACAATAGAGGCTCACATGTCAGTCACGGTGGGGTCCTGAAAAAAATGTCATGGTAAGTGATTGAGGCTCACGCGTAGCAAACATAAGAGCCCAACAAAAACGGAAGAGCTCGACAAAACGGAAGACCCCAACCTAGTCAATCCCGTGGAGTCAAACCGATGAAAGAATAATGCAGAGGCAAGCTCGAGACTAAAAACCCGTGAAAGGAATAATGTCAAGGTAAATTCGTGAAGAAGAAACACGCAGAGGTAATCCGTCAAGGAAAACGCAGACAACCCGTGAAGAAAAATAAACACTTGAAGGTAAGTAGTGAAGCTTCCAAAAAAATTGATGATCACATGAAGATTAACCTTATCTATTTATAAGGTTAAGTGGTGTAAAAAATAAACTCACATTTAGGATAGTGCTAATGGTCCACAATAAAACATAAAGTGGTCCAAACCATAAAATAATCATAAAGTAAGTATCTAATGGTCCTTTAATAAATTCATAATTTAAACTTTAATGAATTTAAAATAAGGTCAAAAATAAAAGAGGTCCAATCATAAAGTAAATAGTCCAAAGACCATAGGTGGGTCAAAAGTCTTTTAATAAAACACAAGGTAACCATAACAATAAATGGTCCAATGGTCTTTAATAAACCATAAGGTAAATACACTCTATAAGGTCGTAGTCATCATAGTCAAAGGTGCACACAAGTGAGAGTGCTATGACCAAGTAAGAATAGGACCACAATTCAACAACCACAAGATCAAGGTGAACCGTAAAGGTGGACAAGCATTCATTTAGGACCAACAAAGACCAAAGATTTTTCTCTCTCAAGGTACATAGTTTTATAAATTTTGTCATCATTGTATAAGGGGAAGATCCAAACGGATGGTACAATCCTTTTGTCCTTAACACTACTCCTAAGGGTTAGGTGCTAGGGACATCGTCAAGGGTGGCCAATCCCTTGAGAAGCAACCTAGCAATAACCGATTAGGAGAGGGGACATCATTATCTTCCATTCTTAATGAATGGCTTTCACCCCTAGGCCGAGTTTTAGTCTCACATTGAATCGGGTTGATAAACCCTTGGACCCTGACCGAGTACTCCATTCTCTCCCATAATGGTTCTCAGTACTAAGATGAGTTTCAATCTCACATTGAAAGTTGATCAACTACCTTCAGGACCTATTTGGACATCTTGTCCATGGTTCTAGACCAGAATATATCTCTGCCTCGACCTACAGGCTGTACTTGGACATCATGTCCTTGGTCTGAGCCAGAATACCCTAGAGGCATATAGGGGCCCTAGCCACATGCTAGGGGATTTGCCATAACATCAACCTGCTTGGTCCTAGACCAAGAACCCCAAGAGACTACTAGGGTCCCTAGGGTACCTTCTAGGGTCTTACTCTGTCCTAGTCAACTGACTAGGGTACCATCCTCTATGAGAATGGGTATCGCAGCTGCACTAATGTTAACACTCCCTCTTAACAAGAGGGACATTCTCAACACATCGATAACATACCGCACCCTTACGTGGTGATAACTCATCTCGATGTCTTTCATCCTGTCATCAAATATAGGGTTTCTTGGGAACTTCAAACAACTCTCCATCTTAGCATGAAGCATGATCTCATAAATCCTCTTGGAAGTTATAGTTGACTTCTCTTGATGGCTGGAAATTGCTTTCCACATCATTTTTCCAAATTTGTTGTTGGACTGACTCCTCATAATGGGAGTAAACTAAATCAGTGGCATGGCTCTCACTGGATCAACCTTGAAGCGTTTCAATAGGCTTCTCAATGAGATCCG
This sequence comes from Pseudotsuga menziesii, assembly GCA_001517045.1. Lineage (NCBI taxonomy): Eukaryota > Viridiplantae > Streptophyta > Pinopsida > Pinales > Pinaceae > Pseudotsuga > Pseudotsuga menziesii. The sequence continues at coordinate 471,150 of LPNX010531117.1, forward strand.
ATGTAGGCTTCTTGGCCTTATCCCTCTGCTTCTCTAAGCGAGAAGTCTTATAGGCTTCCATCTCTGAGTCACTAGAGGACTGATCGAAGATCACTCTTTCTTTTTCTGCAACCCACTTGGTTGGGGACTACAGAGTACAAATTGCTCCCTCTTGATATTTGAATCTTGACTGGGGTATAGAGTTTTAACAACATGTACTGGGACCTTATAGAGGTCACCTTCACGAACTCGAATCACAATGACTGAGCTTATATTTCTACCTTTAGACCATTTCAAAACTTTTCCTTCTGAGAAAGTTACAGAGTACCCCTTGTCTTCTAAAACTGTCACTGAAATAACATTCCTCTTTAGACCAGGAACATATTTTATTTCCTCAACATTAATCAACGCACCTGAATCAAGCTTTTTGTTGGTTGAACCAACCCCTTTAATGTCAAAGTTATTTCTATCTCCAAGTTCTACTTTCTTGTAAAACTGCTTGATCTTAATAGTTTCCAGGGTCTTCGTGAATACAGTCATATGATTGGTGGCTCCACTGTCTATCCACCAAGAATTTGATTGGTTGGAGATGGAACTTGAAAGTGCGGAAGTTAAGTAATATTCTTTTCCTTGATCTAGATTCTTGGTCTCAACCTTTGACCTATTTTGTTGAGGTTGTTCTTCTTCTGTTGCAACTGAAACATGATGTTTTCTTCTATGCCAATTTTTGTTAGATGGTTTTCTACACTCCCATGCATAATGACCATGCTTACCACAGTTATAACACTTAACCCTTGATTTAAAAGAATACGTACCTCGAGGTTCTTTACCATTGCCCTTGTGTTGTGAGGGATTCTTTGCTTTCTTTGTTTTGACGACTAGAGCTTGATTCTTATATGGTGGAGGCCCGAATCTGTTTTGGATCCTACTTTCTTCATCTAAACAATCATGCCACAACCTTTCAAAGTTTGGCTGCACCCCTCTTCCATTTATTGAAGCCAAGAACGTCTCCCAAGTTGTAGGGAGGCCATCGAACACTGTTTGCACAAGATCATCGTCTTCTACATTATCTCCAATGGCCAGGAGTTGATCTCTTATCTGAGAGATCCTGGAAAAGAAGGTTGCAACAGTCTCGTCTTTCTCCATCTTAAGTGATCTGAGTTGCTTCTTCAAGGCTCTTCTTTGAGTAGGAGCTTTCTTCTCATAGAGGTTAGCTATGTAAGTTTTTCTTAGTTTCAGCCACCGGTTTAAATGTCAAAAATATCTCAGTTTAATGCCCAACTCAGAAATGCATAAGGATGGAAATAACATAAATTTTCAGACTGAAATAAACACTGCTGTAACTCACTTTTTAATGACAGAAAATGAAATAAATGCACTTTCAGAAAACACACAGTACTCATAAATTTTTGGCCAATAGCCCTGGAACAATCCAGAAGGGGAAAACAAGTCAGAGAGTGAGTTTTCATTATTTCTTCTAAAAAAAAATCAGGATAGTCTTTTTCAGTCAAAATACAACTTATCTCAACCAGAGAAAATAACCCATCAGGTTGCCTTGATTTTTGTGTAAGGTTGTCTTGATTTTTGTGCAATTTTCTTCTCGAAAAATGTGCCAAAAATAATAGCTCTATTATGCCCTCAAAATTGTGCCAGAACTGCCTCGAAACTTGTGCTGTATGGACTGTAATAAATGCAACTGTATGACCTCGAAAATCGTGCCACAACCAGTTTGCTGCCTCGAGAAATGTGCTTGGTATTCTCCTCGAAATTTGTGCAGAAAGGTACAATCCATACAGACTGTACGAACCTTGAGAACTATGCTGTATGGCCTATGTACGACCTCGAAATCTGTGCAGGGTACAACCTCAATAAATGAGCCAACCCTCTCGGTAAATGTGCCCCGAGTGTCCTTGATTTTTGTGCCATCCAAACCGTATTGTATGGTCACCTTGGAATGCGTGCTAGTCCAAAAATCTTCCACCTTGAATTTTGTGTAGCCTGGAAAAACTTAGCTCCTTGAAATTCGTGCCTCCTCTCTCAGCTCTCTCCTCTTTTCACTCTCTTCTCAAGAATGAATGAAAATGCCTTTTCCCTTGCTTTTTGTCTAAACCCTAGGTAGGTGAGGAGCCATCTAATTCAATGGCTAAGATTAGACTAGATCAATGGATGAGAATAAATGCTCTCATTTAATTCACATAAATATTAAATTCACTCACCCACTTAAATTTATCAAAATTTGAGTTCAATCTCTAAAGTCACATTAAATGATCATCTCAAGTCATTTAATGTAAGGGTCACTTTAATTTCCCATTTTTAAGTGACTAAGGCTAAAGTCACCTAGGGGAACACTTTTCTAGGTACAAAAATCAACATGCTGGAGTATCGAAGCATTCTTTGGTTGTCCTTAATGGAGCTAACACATCCATCAGGTTATCTTTTACTGAGTCAAAGATAACCCGCTTTGCCTTGGCTTGGTTCTTCTTGAATGCTGCTCTTCCTTATGCTCTAGTGGGCTCTTCAACAACTCTACTAAGCAATTCATCTAGATCACTTTCTTCTAGGATTTTTTAGAACCCTAGCCTTCCATGCATTGAAATTTAAGGCTCCCTCAAGTCTATCTTTTGATTTTACTGAAGGAGTAGTCATCTTAACTTTTACTTGTCAACTGGAGAGTAAGCTTCTGTAAGATATAAATCTTGTCTTAGCTACAGCCTAAGCTCTGATACCATGTTGAAATTTAAAGGTTAGATGAGTTTTAATACAAGTAACAAACTTTAATACATGAACATATAAAAAACTCAGGTTCACAGTAAGATTGTATAATAAAAATTTAAACTGTAATAAAACATAACAACATAACTTTCATCTCTTTCAACTTAATGCTCCTTTTGGTCACTGTGTCAAGGTTGGTCCTCGAGAATCATTAAATGCAGTGTGCAATAAGCTAATAAATCTCAAAAGTCATGTACAGTAAAATAATAAATTATAAATAAATGATGTGCAGAAGATACAGTATTGTAGAATCATAACCATTATTGGATCTGTTTCATACTCGGATAGTTTTGAGTTTGATCTTGTCACCGAAGGAACGAGTCAAACTAGATAAACATGTTACGTACCTTGAGAGAGATAGAGTTCAGGTAGAAGAAAATAGACCTCAAATTTTCTCCAATAAAAAAATTAGTAGTTTAATCACGCTAATCCATAGTCCTACTGCTGAAGATGACTTACACAGTCAAGCTCACGTGATCAGGAACGAAATTACAGGTGTGAGATCATGCTGATGTGTCCACAACCAAGATAGGATAGAAACCGCAGTGAGGAGAAAAAGAAAACACATTGGTGTGTGCATATAGTCTCAGCGGACAGGGTTACGGTGAGGCAGCCGCAACCAAGAGGGATCTGACGGACAGAGCAACTGGCAGCAGATAGCCGACAGACAAGAAGGGACTGACAGATAGGGCCACACGGGGAGAAGCCGACAGACAGAAAGGAATCGAATCCGACAACAGAGGCTCACACGCTAGTCACGGTGGGGTCCTGAAAAAACGTCACGGTAAGTGATTGAGGCTCACGTGGAGCAAACAAAAGAGCCCATAAAAAACGAAAGAGCCCAACCCAATCAGTCCCGTGCAGTCAAATCGGTGAAAGAATAACGCAGAGGCAAGCCCGAGAGGGAAAACCCGTGAAAGGAATAACGTCAAGGTAAATTCGTGAAGAAGAAACACGCAGAGGTAATCCGTGAAGGAAAACGCAGACATCCCGTGAAGGAAAATAAACACGTGAAGGTAAGTAGTGAAGCTTCCAAAAAAATCGATGATCACATGAAGATTAGCCTCATCTATTTATAAGGTTAAGTGGTGTAAAAGATAGACTCACGTTTAGGATAGTGCTAATGGTCCACAATAAAACATAAAGTGGTCCAAACCATAAAATAATCATAAAGTGAAGTATCTAATGGTCCTTTAATAAATTCATAATTTAAACCTTAATGAATTTAAAATAAGGTCAAAAATAAAAGAGGTCCAATCATAAAGTAAATAGTCCAATGACCATAGGTGGGTAAAAAATCCTTTAATAAAACATAAGGTAACCATAACAATAAATGGTCCAATGGTTTTTAATAAACCATAAGGTAAACACATTCCATAAAGTAGGAGTCATCATAGTCAAAGGTGCACACAATTGAGAGTTCTAGGACCAAGTAAGAATAGTTTTAGGACCAACCGTAAAGGTGGACAAGCATTCATTTAGGACCAACAAGACCAAAGACTTTTCTCTCTCTCAAGTTACACAATTTTATATATTTTGTCATTGTTGTCCGTTGATTGCACACCAGCAGCAGAAATCGGTTGAAAGCTGTCTCCTCACTTGAGAAAGTGGGAGAGGTGTGACCTTGGGGGCAAGCACAGAGCTAGGTACTGCCACCTACTCCTAACTCCTCCGTTTAGGCTAATTCCTAAGGGGGGTAGTCCCTAACAAAGAGTTTTCTATGGCTCAATGTTTAAGTTAAGTTTTAGATGTTTTGGATGCGGATGGGTGTTGTTTAGGAGTTATTGTGATTTTAAATGATTAATATCATGAATATTAAACACAAGACAAAGCAATCCACGTTGCTATCACCAGAATTAAAAGATAGACAATAATTTGAGAACTCACGAAATGATAAAGCATTCATAGATATAACTTATAATCAAAACATCCAATGGACAAATGGCCCAGATTATCAATAATGCGAAAAGATAGAACCTGTGCCTATGGAGTCAACTTATCAAGGATGCCTTGTGTATAAAGAGATGTGAATCCCAAAATGATGCCAATGAATGTTAGGTTCTGTAAGTGCTCTTGGTAGGTTTTTAAATGTTTTTTATTTGTCTTGCTTACCGTCGCTGGATGTCCTAACCAGAAATACCTTCAGTGGCTCCATTCGAAGACATGACGGACCTGTTTGGGGTCACAGGTAAGTGTTCAATAACTTAACTACCTGTGCCCAGATTGGGTTGCCCGACGCCCACGCTTGGAATTTGCCCACATGCCTATTTAAACGAAGCAACGTCGAGGCGTTGGTTATGGGGGAAATGTTTTAATTAAGTTACTCTTGTAAGGTTTAAAGATCTAGTGCTGTTTCTGGGTATTCCGATCTGAGATCGATCAGAGCATACTCCGACAGGGAGGGAGGGGAGTTAATTAATTAAAGGGGTGTGTGTGTTGAAGATTTTATTAAGTAAATTAATTAGACTCTCCGACAGAGAGCGCTATTGACCTTGTCTTATGACGAAGGTTCGAGTCTTATCTAATCTATATGATACTAATGCAAGGATGATGCAATGCTAGAGATGCTCTTCGATTGAGAGTGCTCTTGACTTGTGTTTCTGCAAGTTCAAGAGTCTTACTTTATGAATTAATTGGTTAAACAAGCACAACAATTAAGATGAAAGTGGTTAATTAAACTCTCCGACAGAGAGCACTCCTGATCCACCTTATGGTGAGATGCAAGAGATTTTGGTTCTTTTTACGATATAACAATTATATAACAAGATGCCAACATGCAATAATCAATCTAGCAATTAGTGGAAATGGAACTAAGGAACAACTAGCAATTAGTAAAAATGGAAACTAAGTCTAATCAAAGAACTAAACTAATTGCTTAAAGAAAACTACACTAAGAAATCATGAAAAGTGACACAAGGCACACTTTTTTAAAATAGGGGAAGTAATAAAGAAAGGAGACTTGCTCCCAGTAACCCTTTTTATTAGTGTTTTACAATGATGATATGTTCTTTGCTTCTTGGAAGAACAGGGAAAGAAGGGGATGAAAGAAGAGGGAAAGAGTCTTTTTGTTATTTTTGCACTCCTTGCTTGTTCGTGGCCTTTGGGCTCTCGTTCACCTTCCTGCAACTAAGAGCTCTAGACACACACTTGTTATGATATTAGTTGATAAAAAATAACTTGAAATTTAATCTACAAACTAGCTAAAAACAACTACCCAAACTTACCGAAAAGAAGGAAGAAAAGAGGAAAGAAAAGGGCAAGGCAAGAGAGGTGGAAGGGGAGTGAAAAGAGGACAAAAGGCAAGTCAAAGAACGCTGGAAACTAAGGGAGAAAGAGGGCTGCAATCAAAGAAAGAAAGCTGCAAATGAGGGTGAAAAAGACTGAAAGTACAGCCCAAAAGATGGCCCAAAAAGGAGGATGGAAAGGGGCTGCAAAAAGTGGAAAAAAGGAGGCAAAGAGGGCTGTTCAAAAGGGTAAAAAGTGAGGAAAAGTGGACAGCGAAAGAAAGGTAGGAATGGCTGCAAAAAAAAAGCCTAAAAGGCTGCAAATAATAAACAGGGCAGCCAACTGGGGCAAAGGCTAAGTGAATGAATGTTCACATTAGCCCAAACGTGCCCTAACCCAAGAAAATAAAGATTTATAACTTTTTGAAAGATGAATAATGATGAAACAAACACTCAAACTTGTGATACTTAGATGGCGTTTGGATTAATTTGAAGTTTGAAAAATTTGGAAGTTTCCTTGGCTTTGAGAGGAGAAGATGCACTTGAGCTCGAATTCCTACTCGCTTCAATGAGATAACCTGCACAATTTCAACTCAATACTTGCAAGGAATGGATTAAATCATGTATGTTTGATAAATAAAAATATAAAGAGTATATCATATAACTGAATAATCAATACTACTTTAATTCATAAGAACAAACCATAAAAGATCAAATTGGAACATCAAATGATCAATCTTACGTGCTTATAGAAGCCTTCTAAAGCATGAGCTATTATCCAATCCTAAGCAATAAAAGACAAAAATTGAAACATTTCACCTCATTCGCCAATTGTTCATCCACATTAACACACCATGTATGCCTCGGAAGCCTTAAAATTTTATTCCACGGTTGCAAAAGTAACAAGCATTACAGTAATTCACCAGAGGTTCTTTGCATCAATCATTCACACCGAATAGAGCTAAAGGAGCCTCTATTTGTACAATAAGAGAGTGCTAAAACCCTAAAACCAAAAAAAAAACCCTAACCAGCTTGGCCACCTAACAGAGAGCCCAGACCTAAATCCGAGAACCGGGAGTGAGGGGAGGCCTCCACCCAGGCAAGGCGCCCCCACTCCAACCCTAAACATTGAAAACATCCATCAACTGAGCCTACACGTGTGGAAGGTGCAACCAGTTTGAGGAGGGGCGTGAGCTGTGAAGGAGGCCTCTTCTGATGTAGGTAGGCCACCTTTTAGGTCTGGCTGGAGCCTGTGCTAGGTTTGGAGAGGCCACTGTTGGTGTAAACTTCAGTTTTTACCTCGATCAAATTATCAAACCAATGAGTGCTCTCCATCTCATCAAATTCGGGAGTTTAGCTGGAGATGACAAACCCGTTAACTGAATATAAATTTATTGCTCACTGAATGTTGACTGAAGCTGAGTTATGACAACTCCAAACATCATAAATGCCCAATGAGATGTCATTTAGCCTTTTATTTCGCTGAATTTGGATTAATTTGGAGAGTTTTAATTTTCTCCAAAATAATCATTTTTAATAAAAAATCATTTCTTTCCTCGAAAATGACTTTTTTGAGAAAAAGGGTGTTATGTGTCCGATTGATGATCCGAAAGTTGGCTCTGACTGGCTGGCTAATCAAGAATGATTTTTGGCTTAAGGTTACACCCTTCAATCACTGAATTTGGGGTTTGGATGATCGACTTATTACAAACGGGTTTTTTCCATTTAATTTATGGAAAAATTAACCCAAAAAACTTAGGAAAATAATTAAAAAATTAAAAAATAATTTTTTCCCCATTCGAAAAAGATTTTTTCGAATTTTTTTTATATGTCCAGATGACTTAGGACAAGACTATGCTCTACTTAAATAATGCCTAGTAGGTTTATAATACTCAGTTGGGCTCTAATAACCCCCCAAGACCTAGAATTCAAAATTGGGCATTCCAGCTTTGGAGGAAGCGGGAGAAAACCTCGTCAGTTATACTCGGCTATAGGCAAAGCATAATTGTCAGGGGCAAAAAACTCCCTGGAATACCTTATTTGAGATTCTACGCCTCAGGAGACCGAACCACTCAAAAAATACCCTGCCAACACATTTTATTACAAACCCCGCGGGGCCATGGTCAAAATTATTCAAATGAAAAACTGACTGACGAGCCAATATTGGCTAGACATGAAGACAGATCAACTGATACACTAGAATCAGACATTGAACATGTCTGTCAACCGGCGGCTCCTCATTTAACCCAACTATGGTACAAAATAGTTGGATAACAGTCATCACTGTATAAGGGGAAGATCCAAATGGATGGTACAATCCTTTTGTCCTTAACACTGCTCCTAAGGGTTAGGTGCTAGGGACATCATCAAGGGGTGGCCAGTCCCTTGAGAAGCAACCTAGCAATAACCAATTCGGAGAGGGGACACCATTATCTTCCATTCTTAATGAATGGCTTTAAGCCCTAGGCTAAGTTTCAGTCTCACACTGAATCAGGTTGATCAACCTTGGACCCTGATCGAGTCCTCCATTCTCTCGCATTATGGTTCTCAGTACTAAGTTGAGTTTCAGTGTCACACTGAGAGTTGGTCAACTACCTGCAAGGCCTACTTGGACATCGTGTCCCTGGTTCCAGACCAGAATATATCTCTGCGTCTACCTGTAGGCTCTACTTGGACATCGCGTACTTGGTCCCAAACCCGAATACCCTAGAGCCATATAGGGGCCCTAGCCACATGCTAGGGGCTTTTGCCATGGCATCAAACCTGCTTGGTCCTTGACCGAGAACCCCAAGAGACTATCAGGGGCCCTAGGGTATCTTCTAGGGTCTTAGTCTGTCCTAGTCAACTCACTAGGGTACCATCCTCTGTGAGAATGGCCTTGCAGGTGCACTAACTTTAACAAAATAGACAACAGAGCATAATCAAAATCCATATTTACAAATCCATATATCACCTGGGTCATATACCTGCATTCGATCTGAACAATCTGAAAAGCATCGGAACACTACTGCTGCTGTACATCATGGGCACTGTCATAACTTTGCTCTGGGTCATGAAAATGTCATGAGGCTCGGTCATGGCATAGAACTAATCAACCTGAATGCTTTAGATCCACTGAATGAGAGTGATCATCAAATGGAAGCTCATCATCTGTTGATCTCAAAGTAAAGGACTGGCTCAAAAATGTGCTCAGGACCGCTCAGTAACAATGGTAGCCTAACTACTATGTTTGTGACAATAGGACACCCCTACGACTTCGATGTAGCCCACATTTTCTTGTGTAGAACCACATTGGGAAAAATTCAAACAGACTCCTCTTACCCTTTGGTATATTAGGAGTTCCCTCCCCCCTAAGTCACTCATCTTAATAATCCTAAAACTGCCACGATACAATTGCAAAACATTTCCTATTTTAAGCAACATCATTTGACTCCATTGGCACTGGTTATTTACAACAATTTTATTTGCTTAAAGTCATTTCATGTTGTATCATTTATGTTGTTGGACTTAATCGTTACTTTGCAATTATCTTGGCTAGTATGTGTCAATGTTATCGGAACCGGACAGGTCATCGAACCGGCGAAGCCCAAAATGTGAACTAGATCGGAACTGGCAAAAAATCGGGTAAAAAACTGGCCGACTAAAAAATACATAAAATATTCATATTTTGTAAAAAAACATATATATTCATGTGCATACACATGAATCCAAACCATTAATACACAAATAGTGTTAGGATAGGCTTAGGGTTAGGTTAGAAGCATAGTTTAGGTTTTAGTTTGTGTTTAAAAAAAAAAAATTGAATTTCATGAGTCTCCAGTCCGTGGCTGTACGACATAGTACGGACTGGCTAGTTTTGACTGGTTTCGTACCCGGTTTGGAAATAAATCCGGTTTGATGGATTTTTTTTGCTGACCAGACCGACCAACCCTGTAAACTGGTCAGACCGGTCGGTTTTGCCGGTTTCGGTCCGGTTTTGATAACATTGGTATGTGTATCATCTTTGACTCCTAAAAAACAATCTCATCTATAAACTATTAAGAACCTTAATAGCCTTATTAACTCTTTTGTAGTGACTACCCCCCTTTGACTTCGTTAGGAGTTAGCCTAAATGAAGGAGTTGTGATAAGGTGATAACACTTGACTTGAGACTTGCCCCAAGGACACACCCTATGGCTTGAAGATTTCGGCCACGCAAATTTTCCAGATGTCACTACTCCCTCTGGAAATCTGAGATCTCAACTGACCTTGAGTCTCACTAAGCCAAAAGCATATATACTAAAAACCCAACTTCTCTTTGCTAGAGAAGGTAACAACTATGCAAGCTACTTATAACATAAAGCACGAGAAATCTCTTTACAACTTAAGACATAAAATGACAATTACACATATGAAACTCAAATTTTACCCTGGAAACCCCAAAGGGAAAAACCAACATCTATGGGGTTTTCTTCAATCTCGAGCCAGAGCAAATAATATAGAGAATATACAATCAGCACTCGGAAATCTAGTAAGAGAAACTGTCGGGTCAAAGTCCTTGATCTGCATGCAGCTGCAAATACTGCTCTTGGGAAACACGCCCTAGTTGTTTGTCCTAAATTTGAATCTTTGATCATTGCCTCTGGCAATCTTTGGAAGAAGCATTGTCTCTCTAACCTCTGAAGAAGTGCTCCCTTTGCCCTTCTTCATTGCTCTACTTTGCTTGATGAAGACTAGTGACTTCAATCTCCGAATGACGCTCCCCAACTGTAGAATTGCGCCCTTTGTCTCAAAGCGGCACTCCTTTGTCTCTACCTCGATCAATCTTTGGCTAAGGTCTTTGTAACGCCTCCTTAGTCTCTGAAGAGAACACCTCAGTCTCTCTTGTCCCTCTTGGCCTCAATATGCGTGCCTTGATTCTCACATGTGTGATGTAGCTGGAGAAGTATATCATTAACACGTCCCAACTACTTTGCTCTTCAATCTTCGAAGAAACCCCATGAGATGATCTCTCTCACATCTAGAATGATGTGCCTCCCTTGTCTTAGAAGGATATGCCCTCACTCTTTCTTAGGAATGCGCCCCAAATCTCTCAGATGAATGCACCCTTCCCACCTCAACTGATTCGCTCAGCTCTCTTGATCAACTGAATCTCACAAGCAACAACGACTTTTGTCTTCCAGATGCCCTTTTACACTCTTTTGGTGAGATTGGGGCTTAAAAACCCTAATTTGACTTGCATGCAAAAATTCACTTTAGTGTGTTAAAAACTGTGCATCAAAACAATGTATATTGCATGCATACACATGCAACCTACATGCACATGCACACCTCCATGCACCTCCATGCATACCATGCCTTCATGCACATGCGTCATGCATTTCATCCATCAAAAACTGGTGCAACACTGCACTTCGCACATCCGACTGAAGAAGTCATTGAATCACTGCATGTCTTCAATCAGTGATCCATGACACCTGCTGGAGTGTATCTCACACTCCGCACTACTGCCTATACTGATGATGTACCTCCATGCTAGGAAAAACTACATGGAGGACATCCTGAGATGCACCTTTATCTCTAACAACAGCTATGTAATGCCTTAAATCTGAAATCTAAGCAATAGGAACAACCTTCTATTGAATGAACAACTGCTTAGTACATCAATATTTAGATATGATACCAAAAGGGTAGAAGAGGTTTTCATAACCACATTTCAACCTCTCTTTCAACGAAGCACAACCCACTTCAATAAGCAAAAACAGTGCTTTACAGAAAGATATGGGAGTAATACATCCAGTGGTGAACTTACACACATCAGCTCCTTGAGAAACAAAAAGATGGAAACTCCAGTTTGTCAAGTCCTTCCTCCCTTCACCTCCAATTACAAAGTCTTTGGCATTAGGGGGATTTTCATCCCTCTTGACTTCTATCTTGCTAATGAAAGTTCTTATCTTTTAAAGCTTTCAGTTTCCAATTACTTATCAATCAAATATATTTAGAAAATAGTAAAAGCCTCAATAAACTAGTATAAAGAAAACCCTAGAAGCCTCTAGGGTAGAGTGCTCTAGAAACTTCCATCATGCTTTGTGAAAATAAGTAAGGGCCCATGAATGAGAGTCATGCCTCCAAATACGTAGAGATTGCCTTGGAAGAATATGAAAAGCCATCTCACTACTGAAATATGCCTAAGATATGTATAATGTACCTTGGATAGCATGAAATGGCATCCTTAATGGTAAAACATGCATCAAAATATGCAAATTGCTTCTAGATATGTGGAAAGGTAACCCAAAGGTGAGATGCATTGAAATTGTTGAAAAACTGAGTTTTACTGCTTGCTGGTTTAAATGAACAATTTGTGTTTTTCACTTTAGCCGGTTTTGCATAGGCTTGAAGCTACTTAAAAAATTTTCTGAACAATTTTAAACACGCAGAAAAACACTAACAGGCTGAAAACAAATGCATGCACACCATAAAAATTTACTCAGATATTTTTGGCTAATCAGCCCTGGAAAAACCCCCACGGGGAAAACCAGTCAGAGAGGAGAGATTTTAATTAATTTCTTCAGCAATGTACAGGACAGAAAAATAGTGAAAATACAACTTATCTTCACCGGCAAACTTCTTCACAAAGTCTGGAAAAAATAGTGCTCAGCAAATCAGCCAACACCCTTCTTTTTCTGAGCCAAATTAATGCAACAGTACAGCAACACCAGGCCGTACACTTTCTGGGAATTTGTGCCAATAAAACAGACCGTACAGCAGCAGACTGGCCGTACCTCCTTCCTCGAAATCTGTGCAGTTAATAAGCAGCCCGTACAGGAAGAAACCAAGCCGTACCTTCCTCGATATTTGTGCAAATATTAAATGCACTGTACAGCAATAAAGAACAGGCCGTACACCCCTCGAAATCTGTGCCAATTTAATGCACAGTACAGCAGAGATAAACAGGCCGTACACCTCACGAACTGTGCAATAAATGAAGCAGCCGTACAGCAGGAAAAACACACAGGCCGTACTCTTCTTGGGTTCAGTGCAAACAAAATAATAAATGCAGTCTTCACCTCCTTGCTCACTGAAATCTCTTCAGCAATCAAACTGGAAAAATCGTGGCCTCCTCAAGCAACTCGACCTCCTCTCCTTCAGCTCTTCTCTTCTCCTGAAAATGAAAAGTGAAAAAGCCCTTTTGCCTCCCTCAGCCTTTTTGTTTACCCTAAGTGAGTTTCTTAATCCAATGGTGGAGAAAGAATCAAATCAACGGATGAGATTGAATGAGAGTGAAAATCACTTTTATTTATTTCTCATAAATAAAATCACTCACCCACTTAAATTTATCAAAAAGTGACTTTATTGTTATAAAGTCTCATTAAGTGACATTTAATGTGAGGGTCACCTTTTTCCCTCTTAAAGTGACTTTAGGCAAAAATTAAAGTCACCTAGGGAACATCTGCCTAGGTACAAAAATCAACAGAAATATGTAGTAATTCTGGCACATAAGCAAACAGTCCAAGTCTGTAAATGCAATTGATTCTTGTTAACCCCTAAGTTTGCTTGCACAATTAGAGGGTTAAGGTCTAACTAGATCCTATCATGTTGGTTCTATTTCAGGTACATCCAGGGTTTCGCATTGACCAGAGATTGTTTGGCATATGGTTCCATGGTTCATCAGATTTAGGAAAACTGCTATTTTTAGTAGTTTTGTTTTTGTTCAAAGCCAAAGTTCCAGGGCTTGCATATTATATATGTTTTCATATTACTGATACTTGTGACATCACGATGCTGATGAGCCTTTTCTGGGTGACATTTTAGCAATTAGGTTTTTAGGGCTTGCATGTCTATTTTGAGGACATTTGGGTTCCTTGCAAAAAACCGAGTCTAATGAGACTATTTTCATTTCCATGTGAGGCATTGCTATTTTTATTAGTGTCTATTTTTAGGTGGGCTATATATGCAAAGTGTTCTCCTAGCAGTTCCCTTCATTTTAATTTTCCCTACTTTTTAGGAATTAGACTTCTATTTTGGCATAGCTATTTTTAGCAGGTATAGTGGTTGAGTGGTTTAGGTTTTCAGTGGATGGAGGATGGTGAGTTAAGTACAAAATTGAGCAAGTGGATGAAGTTTTAGAGTGATATGTGCCAGCCATTTGAGGATGGTTTGTTCATATGGAATTGGCTAAAACCCTAGACTAATGTCCAAACACTAGGCTATTTTTGACTAGTCTAAACCCTATTTCGAATTTACTATAATAGCTAAGACAAAAACTTAATTCTCCTTGTTAGTATGAGGAAATATTATGGTTAATCTTATCCACTTGAACCCTACTCCTCATTGCTAATTTTATCAAGTCAAAACCTTGATTTTCCTTGGTTATTTTGAAGGAACAAATGATGACCTTATCCACTCAAACCCTACTCCGCATTGCTAATTTTATCAAGTCAAAACCTCGATTTTCCTATTAAGTCAAAACCTTGATTTTCCATGGTTATTTTGAAGGAATAATGATGACCTTATCCACTCAAACCCTACTACGGATTGCTAATTTTATCAAGTCAAAACCTCAATTTTCCTTTGTTTGGTTATTTTGAAGGAATAAATGATGACCTTATCCACTCAAACCCTAATTTGAATTTACTATATTTGTTGAGCCAAAAACCTAGTTAGCCTTCCTTATCCAATCATTACATGAGAGATAAGCTCTAAAACCATAGGTTGACCTCCTTGTCATTAATTTGCATGCAAGATATTTTTGGAGATGCTATTATTGAAGGAAAATTCGTTGGAGTGGGATATTGTTGGCAGGTTTTAATTGAAAGATGGCGCTTTCCTTCTCAAGTTAGTATGCATGCTGGAGTTATTAGTGGAAGTTGAGCCTATTATCTCCCATGCACAATTAGGGCAAGTTAATCTATAATTTCTTTTGGGTTTTCTATAAGAATACAGCGAAGATTACTTGAGGTAGAACAGATTTTTGTGGACAGATTATAGAGGAGTTTTGCAGCAGCAGTGAAGGAGCACCCTTTCTTCATTGTGTGAGTGGTTTGCTCAAGGTGCTTGATCTCCTGGAAATACCCTGTGTTAGTTGAACAATTGCAGCTACAACAAAGTCCAAGGAAATAATTTTATACTATGTTTGAAGGGGGTGTATCCCCAACTACAACAGAAATCAGGGACTATTTCCTCCAAGTAGGGAGGGATTTATATGATCTAGGCCAATGAACATGTGTCTATTTATTTTAGTTGTACTTTAGTACACTGTTGGTCTTTAATGCATTATCATTTGAATTTTTGGTGGTCTTGCTCCAAATTGACGCTCACCTATTTTATTTTATTTTATTGGAGACTTGGTCAAACTTGATCACACTTCCATAGGTTTGTACTCCTATTGATCTAACTCCATTCGAACCGATTGATCTAACCCACTGGGCTAAATGAATGTATGACATATATGCACAGCTCTAATAATCTTCCTTCATACTTGCATACTTGCTATCCTATATTTTCTTGTGAGTATTTTTCTTCCATTGCTGCTATTTTGAGCATATTAGGAACTAGTTTGTGCCTATGGCAACGATTATCCCACTGAAGGTTGGCTTTCTACTGCCATTTTGCCCATGGATTTATAATTTTTTTCTTGTTTCTCTAATGAAACTCTTAGTTTTTGAGTTTGTTTTTCAAGGGACAAAGAAAAAAGTCATAACATTTTTTCCCCTAAAATTAAGAAAAGAAGCAATGGGTAGTGAAGTGTGGCCTTTTAAGATGAAATCCCTCAAAATGTCTGAAGTTTGACATCCCTCTAAATTTGACTTCTCTCTTAACTAAGAATTAATTATTGGAAGTTGTTTGTGGTGAGAAGGCAGTCTTTTTGGGCTTCTTTTCTACCCCCTTTGTTTTGACAGTTTGTGGGTGAGGGTTTTCCTTTATTTCATTTATGGGAAGGATTGGATACATTTTTACTGTGTAAGCTGGCTGCGTTAGTTTGACTAGGGCTAGCTATCAATTTTAGTTCTATTTTTCTTTTTTTTCTTTTTTCATGTGACAAGTCAAAAGGTATATCATGGTCCAGGAATCCTTGACACCTTTGATACATCTGGGGCATACCTCCACTATATTCAATATTTTAGTACACATCTGGGTACTTGGGGATGCTCTCTATGCTAGCAGGGTATGTTCTTTGGCATTTTCAAGTCCCTGGAATGTGGAAAGTGGGAATGTCCCATTCAGTAACATGGTTGTGACCAATTTTAGAAGAAATTAACACCCGAAATAAAAGAAAATGGTAATAACTAGCTTACCTGATAGAAGTGTCTCTGATTTCAACATTGTACCAGGATAGAGCAAGTTTCTATGGTTTTTATCTTTTTGATAATGCTGGTTTTCATGTTTAGTTTTGTTATTTTGATTTGTTGGGAGAGAATAACCCTGTAAATTTTGAATTGGTCAACCAACCAACCTAATATTGAACTTTCGAAGAAAGTAAATATTCAAGATATAGGAAAATTCCGAACAACATATGAAAAAAATTAGCATGACTAATATGGAAATGTCAGCTACTTTTTCTAGTATATGTATCGGTTAACTTGGAAGAATGACTTGTTGATTGCATTGCTTTTATAATTAAGTAGATTTGATTTGATCTAGTTGGTAATGAAAATGTGGTCTCCAAATACTGATAATTGCATTTAGTTAGAGAAAATGCAAACCTGATCTAAAAGAGGCAAACTATCATTGGTTGAAAAAAAGATGACAATTTGGGATATTAAAAGTTAAGCAGGGGAAAGTAAACTCACTTGAAACAAGTTTATTACTCCAAGGGGATGATGATGATGGAACAGAGGGAGGAAGAAACTAATTACAATCTCTCTCAGCCATAGGCAAATAATATGGAGAAAAAGTAACCCAACTGTCAAATAAATAATGGAATGAAGATTTAGAAGAAAGTTCATTGATGTCCATGAATGACACAAAAAGACAATCTAGCAATCAACATTCAATGACACTTGTAAATACAATATACAATATACAAACGAGTGCCTGAGGATCCTTTCAGCAAAGTACGAGAGGACAGAACTTATGACCAAATTATACAACAAAATGTTGTACAACTTAGATATCATGGCTATTTAGACAAGGGGGATAGACAAGGGGGAAATAGTAGTTTCTTTATTAAATATCTTTTATTTAAACTAGGAATAGGCGTCCAGTTAAATAGCCCTTTCAGTGGTTTGATATCCCTTTCACTGGTTATAAGAGAAGCATGGCATCTGAGAGAACTCTAGGTCCAGATGGTTACTGAATTGATTTCTACGTATTAGTTTCTGACAAGGTAATCCCTTTGTTTAAAGCAATGATATCGGAAAGTCCAAATCACATAGAAAGTGTACCTAGCCATTGGCTTTTGTGGCTTTAATTCCAATAGGTTCATCTGATTAAGATAGACGGTGACTGATCTTTTTTTAATCTTAGCTACAAAATGGTAATTAGTGAAGTATATGGACAGAAAAATAACTAGGAACCATACAGTATTACAACCTTTTGTCTCAACAAGGAAAATCTTAACAACTAATGATGGCTTGCATTTGAAGTTGGAGGCACCTCCCATAACACTACGAGAGGATACCTTACACATAACAGAGTCCCAGAAGTATCCCAGGTGAAGGTTTGATGTGACGTTGAACTCTCGAGTGGAATAAGAGTTAGGGTGGTGGGTAATTTGTCAGTAAAATTGAAGTGAAGATTAGAGAATGCATTCTTATTTGTGTTGCTTAAAAAACCAATAACCTTAATTGTGCTATGTTTGACTTAAACCCTTTTACATCACAGAACCTTTGGGAATAGATTAGGCTCGTGTTCACTATAAGATACATGTATTTTTTTTCTTTCTAGGCACTTCAATCATACCACTTGACTATTTGACTTGAATCATCATAAGGACAATTAATATTCCCATTATCCTCTCAATCTGGGTTTCAATTAAAGTTTGATGCTTTGTAGGTTCTGTTTGTTTTGTGAGTTGCTTTGATCCCTGCAGTTCAACTCATCTGTTGGATTGGTCCAGATTCCTTTTCTGCACATCATCTCCCTGAGTTCTTGTTTATATTTTGCCATTGTTTTTTTACATCACAGAATTTGTAGGCACTTCAATCACATCTCTTGACTAAAATCGTCATAAGGACAACTAATATCCCCATTATCCCGTCAATCTGGGTTTCAATTAATGTTTGATGCTTTGTAGGTTCTGTTTGTTTTGTGAGTTGCTCTGATCCCTGCAGTTCAACTCATCTGTTGGATTGGTCCAGATTCCTTTTCTGCACATCATCTCCCTGAGTTCTTGTTTATGTTTTGCCATTGTTTTCTTTCCTTCTGGCCTATTCTCTGCTTTAATGATAGTTTCATTGAACCGAATAATAGCAGTTTCTCACCATGTCTGGTTTCTGTGCAGCAATGGACACATCAGAAGTCATTGCGTCAAAGTCCAAGCTTAGTGTAGTTAAAAGGTTATAATTGTTTCCAATCATTTTTTTCGATATGTAACTGTAATTTCTTTGAATTACTTTCCTTGGAAAACTTCTTGGTGAACCAGTGTATAAGATGCCTTGGTGATACTAATGATTATTTTTTGATGTTATACAGAAACATGAAGAAGACAGCTCCAAAAAGAAGAGGTCAACTGGTTAGAAAAGCCAAGGCAACAGAGAAGGCTATATCAAATAATGAGAAGAAACAGGAGAAAATTGCTAAGAATCAGAATAAGTCACAACGAGTTATTACCTTAAAGTCACTTTACTAGTTTAGGATCGATATTCATACTCTTACGCAGCGATGCGAGGGTTGTATAAGTTTTGGTTTTTGATGCTAAAATGACCTTGGGCCAGGCTCGCTGCGTTAAGGGTTGTATAAGTTTTGGTTTTTGATGCTCAAAATGACCTTGGGCCAGGCTATTTTAGCTCGTTTCTTTTTAATCTGCTGTAAAAATAGCAGTTAGTACTTCAGTAGACCTATTCCAAGCATTGACATTTACAACGTAATGCTTTTAAAGAGGATGTATAGTACACAAACTTGTCCAGAAAGGACATAGTTGAGAAAGTTTCCTTGTTTGCTTAGTACGCCAATGTTCTCTTTTATCCTTGTCCTGTTTGCAGTCGCATCGGAGAACTTTGGTCATTAGTGGACATTGATATCAAATTTAACCTAAATTAACTTTTCAAGGGAAATTGAAATATTAAGTTGGATATTAATATCTTCATTTTATTTCAATCAACTTTTTAATGCAAATTGAAATATTAAATTGGACATTAATATCTAAATTTAATTTAAATCAACTTTTTAATGGAAATTGAAATATTAAATTGCAAGAGCTAGCAGTTAAAGTCATAATCTAGAGTCCATATCTCACCCCACTTAGGCTAGAGTGAGATAGCTGATATCTTGTCAGTTTCAATTGGTTCACAAAACATGTCACAAGAGGGCTTTGAACCTGGTTGGGGAGGACAACGACTTCTCTTAACCCACCCAAACTAGATCTGAACCTGGTTGGGGAGGACAACGACTTCTCTTAACCACCCAAACTAGATCTCATTGACAGCTTTGGTTGAATATCTATAATGATACAATAATCTTGTTGAGTTTTTATCTGAAAAGGTGCTATTTGTTGTAGAAGCTTCATTATTTTTTTTCGAATTTGGGACTGGTGAGGCCTTCTCAATCTATAAATATACCAAGACAGATCCTCTGAATATGACAGGTACTCATGATAGACTTGGGCAAGTTATACTTTGTTACAGAAGCTTCACTATTTTATTTTGAATTTGGGGCTGTTGAGGCCTACTCAATCTTTAAATATACCAAGACAGATCATCTGAGTATGACAGTTACTTGGGCAAGTTATACTGTCTGATAAGTATTGTAAAAAAACCCACTCCAAATTGGGAACAATTAATTACATATGATCAAGTTATTTATCATGGAGTATGATGACAATTATATATGATCATTTTATCATAGAGAATGATTACACACTTTTCTTGTTACTGGATTGATATCAAGTGGAATCTTCTTCATCACATAGCCATATATAATATTTCATTTTTCTCAATTTTTCCATGTTAATGTTTATGTGATGAACAAACCTTATGCTAAGAATGTTGTTGCTAAACTTGAGATACGGTGAGCCTTTTACACTAAAAACCATTGTAAAAATGACAGAATAATAGATTAGTATAAGCTAAAAATCATCGTGATGTTGAAACAATGGATTAGTATAAGCTGAGTATTTCCTGTTTAGTGCTATATATCTTATAACATATAATATGTTATAAGAGGGCTTTGAACCTGGTTGGGGAGAACGATTTCTCTTAACCACCCAAACTAGATCCCATCGACAGCTTTGGTGTAAATACCTATAATGATATAATATTCTTGTGGAGTTTTTATTTGGAAAGGTGCTATTTGTTGAAGATGCTTTACTATTTTATTTTGAATTTGGGGCTATTGAGGCCTACTCAATCTTTAAATATACCAAGACAGATCATCTAAATATGACAGATATTCATGATAGACTTGGGCAAGTTGTATGTTATTGATAAACTTGAGATATTGTCAGCCTCTTACATTAAAAACCATTGTAAAAATGACAAAATAATTGATTAGAAATCATTGTGAAAATGGTGGAACCATGCTGGAACTGTTGTCGCATACATAATGGCTGGGATACCATTGTTCTTTAGCAGTCCTGAGCATGTCTTTGAGCCAATCCTTTCCTTTGAGATCAACATATGATGAGCTTCCAGTTGATGATCGCTCTCTTTCAGTAAATCCAAAGCATGCAGTTTGACTAGTTCTATGCCACCTCTGAGTCTCATGACTCCATATTTGATGACTGGGTTAGCCATTTTCATGACCCACAACAGATTTATGACAATGCCCATGATGTACAACAACATCAACAGTGTTTCAATGCCCCATAGAGTGTTCAAATTGGATGCAGGTATATGATTCAGGTGATATATGTATTTGTACGTATGGATTTTGTTTTTGCTCTATTGTCTATTTTAGTAGTGAGACTTGGTTAATACTGGTTGTATGTTGACGATATTCTATTGCTCTTACTGGATCAAAAGTACAAGTGATCTAGTTGACATGTTCAAGAGATTCTTTTGTATATTCATTGGTCATGCCCTACTTGTAGTATGGATTTGGTCATTTCTCTTAGGGGAAACTACTTGCTAGCCTTGACACCACCTTCATTGTCTCCATCCATTTGTTGGCTTTCTTTCTTTATATTTAACCTTGACTTGTAACTTGACTAGTGGCATCTAGGATTTCTCCGCCTTTACCTTTAAGTTGGAATAGGTCTCCATGTTTAAATTATGTCTCGATGTTGGTTTGTGCGATTCTTATCACAAAGAAGATATTCCCCAAGGTCTTGAACACAAGTAGTCTTACCAAAAGTGTCTTTAGACACCAAGGCACCAAAACTTAAATATATGCCTAGCCAACGAAATAAAAATGTTTTAAGACACTGTTGCAATTAAAATATAAAGTCAGCTAGTTGCCAAGAGATGAGCACTCATCTTTTGTATGATGTGAGGTTGTTTGCTCCCAAAGGACAACATGGTGGTCACTCCATCACACCTATGGACGATGGCTGGAAATGGAGGTCATACCGAGTCATTATTTGAGGCTTTCCAGGTTATTCAGGGCACGTGCTCTTGGATGATGACAAATTAATAAAATAATGTGTTAAACACGAGTTAATTGATAGAGGATGAACACTCATTCATTGTATAATGTAAGACTCATTTTCCCCTACAGGGAAACAAGGTGAGATTGACTTGTGAGAGTTATGTCTGTCATTTTTTGGAACCCTAAAAAGCTTTTCAGGGCACCTGTCTTAGGAGGTTAGCGAATGTTTTTTGATGTGCAAATAATTGTTTAAAAAATGTTGCTTGTCTAACGTTTATTGAAGCATTCTCATTATTCCACCCATCTGTGTGTCATCGCCATTCCCTATTGTTCACCTAGTCCAGCTTATGTGTTGTGTGGATCCCATTTTCCTTCAGCTTAGATGCGTACATTGTCAAGTCATTCTCTTGACCTTCCCTTGTTTTATTCACCTTCACCCTTGACTAACAAAATTACCAAATTGATAAATGAGTATACACTGGAAGTTCTTATTTGAAGTAGATGATTATTTCGACTTTATATATATTATATATATATAGTGCTTATAATCGCAAGCAAAACCTACGTGTACTTGAGTGTTAATTGAGCATGCATATCCATTTTGTACTTTTCAGTATTAGAGTTTATCATTTGATCATTTTTTTCTTGGTCAACCTAGTTTGACCAAGTCAGCAACAGGGTTCAGGATGAGTGTTGGTCGATGCTTGAGATGATGGTTTATTATGATGGTTTGTGTTATTTTCATGATTATCAACATTTATAGGTTTTATTATTATCATTGTTCTGACATGGATGGGGCCTTTGATGTACATTTTTTATGGACATATGGTGTATGGGTACTCGTTTCTAATAGATTTGGACATTTTGAGTTTATTGATATAGTCAATTTTCAGTTTCAAGCACTTGCAGATGAAATATGGGTCATTTTATCAGTTTGCAGCAGTTTGGCCCTAGAAAGTCAAAATAAAATGCTTTTCAATTGATGGTGATATCTCCTAGGGCACTCGAGGGGAAAATAGAGTGTAGTCAGTCGATGTTACCATATTGCTATGGTGCCAGGTCCATTTTTGCAGTTAGTTGACATCCAAATTCAATCACCAATGAGATATGAGCAATTTTATGTTCTTGACGTAGTATTTTAATGATAAAAATGACTAATAAAGAAATTGATTTGGGAAATTGAGGCAAGGAAATGGCATGGATTTGGTTTGAGGCACAGTGTTGGGGTCACCTAAATTATTCGACATCAATTTTACTCTTCATAGGGTCCACACGTCCTAGCATTCTCCACTTAGGGGCGTTTTTGATGTATTTTGAGGAGGATGTCCTAGTGATTTTGATCACTTTGTGATATGATTAGTGGTTATATTTTGTGATTGTTCCATGGGGCCATGCTAGGAAGGATTTGTCTCACCTCCTAGCCCTCACCATGTGCTATGTTAATTTTTGTACACTTTTCATGTGGTGTGCATCTCATTGGACATTTTTAGTGGGTGTGCCCCCTTCATTGGTGAGTGGATTCATGTATTAGCTACTCAGTTAATCTTACCCGTTGATTAGAGTGATTATATCTTTTGATCTTGGCCCTTGATATTTTTGGATCTAGGTTTTGTGTATCGGAGAGATCTATATATTGAGATGCTCTCTCATTGTAAAGAGACTTTTGGCTCTTGGATTTTCAAAGATAATAAAAATATTTTTACACAAACTCGGAAGCTTTGTCGAGTGTTATTTGTGGAGATTGGAAGGTCTTTTCTATTTGACATTCTTGAGGATCTTTGCTTTCCATATCATTTTCTCGCAGGGGCCGTGTTTGATTTGCAGGGACTTCTTGGAGAGGGTGCTATTGCAAGGGTCGTGGTTGATTTGCAGGGATGTCTTGGAGAGGGTGCTATTGTTGTTTTACTGAAATTTCGAGGGGGAGAATTCATTGGATGCATAATTCAATTCCGCATCCAAAAAGTACCCACTACATACTTTTGATGGACCCCACCCCACAAAAACAAGAAATACATTAAAATACGTGTTAGGTGTGGCTACTTGATGGACCCCACTCCATGAAAAATGAGAAATACATAAAAAGTGCTACTTTCAAGTAACGTTTTCATTTTATGTATTTCTCATTTTTCATGGGACAGGGTCCATCAAAAGTATGCAGTGTGGATATTTGTTAGACGTGGAATTGAATTCCGCCTCCAACGAGTGCTCCTGCTCAAAATTTGAAGTAGCACATTTTTTTAATGTATTTTCCATTTTTCGTGGGGTGGGGTCCATTAAAAGCATGCAGTGTGGGTACTCGTTGGATGCAAAATTGAACTCTGCATCTTAATTCTGCATCCAATATGTTGGTTTTTGTAGCATTGGACAAGTATGTCTACATAGGTCTAGTATTTGGCATACACGAGTAGTCTAGGAGACCTCTCAGACTTGGGAGTTTCACTTTAATTAAGTAAACTATTAAAGTGAAAGTACTTTTATTACCTTATGTTAAAGGGGAGGGTCCATGGTATTGGCCCTAGGTATTTGCATATTGTAATGTTATACAAGTTAGCCTAGTGAGAAGAGGAGACAACATCAGAGACAATAGTCACACAGAGGGTTGGGAAAGACGTTCGGCTAAGTGTACAGGGCAGGGTTCGAGGAGCGAATCAAGGGGTAATTGATGACTAGTAACCAACAAGATCGAAGGATTGATTGAGGTTTGATAACTAACTTCAGTCATTGTATTTGCTTTAGTGGGCCATTATCCCAGGAAGGAAACCCAAGAGTTTAATATTATTAATAAAGTCATTATGTTGGTTGGGTTTTCCCCAATGGGGGGTTTTTCAGGGTAAATCTGAAATGTCAAATCATTAGAGAGAATTTGAGGTCAAAAATAGGCCTCAAAAGGACCAAAATGTACTATAAAAATCAACCAATTACATTCTAGTAGATGACATCATCCCCCATGGTTGAGGTGGCATTGCATGAGTTAAGAATGCTTATTTGTCACATTTTCTATGGTAGATGAAAACCCATAGTTAACCAAGGTAGTGGTACAAGTACTTTTAAGTCATAAAGTGAAGTATTCATAATAAAAGTCATTTCACACTTTTTCATAAAATAATATTATTGTCATTTTCAAGTAAAGTACTCATAATTCATAAAAATGTCTTTTCACATTTTTTTATAAAATAATATATTGTCATTTTCATGTTTTTTAATTTTAAATTATATATTCACTCAATTGTATTTAATATCATAATGTCAAATTAAAATATATATGTATATGTATATACAATCTTGTACTTTTAAAATAAATTAAATTCATGAATGATATTTATATGAAAAAAAATTATGTTAGTTATGCATATAAATTAAATTCATTTTTGTTTAATTTTATTTACAAGTTCAAGACAAATAAATGCTAAAGGACAATAAATTTTTGGGAATCTACAATGAATCTTAGTCACATCATTGTAGAGTTATTTTATTAATTTTATTTATAGTCAATTTAGAAAAGTAATTCAACTATGGTTATTTATATTGTGAATAAAAAATAGTGTAGGAGGTGAGTTGTCATATATACCTACCCCATAAAACCCCTAACTCATAATATTTTAATATATCTTATATTTTTGTAATACATCTCTTAGGAGGCCCATTTTTGACCTCAAATTCTTTCTAATGGTGTGATTTTTTTTGGGTAAATCAAAAGTGTCAAATGTCTGTGATTTTTTGAATATTTCCATTGTGTTGTTTTGTTGGGGTCTAGTGTGTTTTCAAGTAATTATTCGAACTGTTTAAACGGGTCTAGATTGGCTAAAAACCAACATGGTATCATAGCCTGGCTAAGACTTTGAGCAGGAACTCAATTTGGCGAAGATTTAAAGAGAGATAGAGATCATATGGAGCCATATCCGCATGAGCTCATGTGACGGTGGGTTGTGTTGAGAGTCGAATTTGGCTGGTAGGCAGAGATATGTGGGTGTGGGTGTTGGCATATTGTGGGCTTTGATAAATTTGATATCCTGGGCATTGGACCGACGGATTAGTCAACTAAAGTCAAGCTAGGATAATGGGAGCTCATTGCTTCCAAGGGAAAACGAGAAGTCAACGATGTGGAGTAAAAGTTAACGATGTGGAGTAAACGAGACAAGCCGGGATCTCATCGTGTTGGCGTTGGAGATGTTCCGACACAGGGATCTAGCCAGAAGGGAATTACATATAAGGAATAGGCCATAGGCCTCAAGCCACAAGCAATGTGGGGAGATGTTTCGACACAGGGATCTAGCTAGAAGGGAATTACATATAAGGAATAGGCCGTAGGCCTCAAGCCACGAGCAACGTCGAGCTGGGATGATAGATCCACGTCGATTGCGAGCATGTAACAGGCATGAGAGAGAGAGGATGAGGAAGAAGAAGAAATTGAGAGCTCGTGGGACGTGGAATTGACGTGTGAGGAAGGCACGCAACCAAAAGTGTAATGCATCGACAAGATTGATAACTATAGGTGGTATACGAGAAGTAGAGGAAGGCATTGAGATGCAAGGGCCATAGACAATGACAATGTTAACGGAGAAAAGGCTATAGATCACGGGTGAGGGACTGTTTCAAGAGGTAGCTTGCGCTGTCGAGCTACTAGCCAGCGTGGAGAAGAGCTAGGAGAAGCAAGGGAAGGTAAACGGACTAAGCAGAAAGCACAACTGCTAGGAGGTGAGGCATGAAACTGATGAATTTTGGTTCAACTTTGATCTTTAATTTTTTAAGTGTGGAAATACTGAATACTTGAAATCAATGAACTATTCATACACATAAACGTTCAAACATAACACAAGTTGTACCTTAGGGAAAATCCCGAAACAATGATGACGAAAAATCCCAACAAATATTCTTAGTATAATTATGATAGATAGCAGAGAATGTCTTTTACATTAGCAAATTGTTTTCGGCACCCCATGTGCAAGATAAGAGAGAATAAGCACCAGAGGTGTAAATACTGAGCAATAGAGAAGAGAGATCAACCAGATGAACTTTGCAATGTGTCCAATACATTATTAGCTTTCCAAAAATAGTCTCATGCAAGAAGTAACGAATCACTGCATGGGGAATTATGCTCCCATGCAAACTATAGTGAATGCTCTTCTTGGAGAATTGCTCTGCACCTTAGTTTCTTCAATCCCACATAATACAATGCACAATTCCTTTCATCTTTGACATTAAATCATGCTCTATTGACTTCAGGACAAAATCGCCTTCTAACTGGATGTAGGATCACTTAGTTAGGATGCTAACTCAAGTGCCATCATGCAAGTGCTGTAACTCAAGTGTCGTCTTTTAGTTGATCTAATGTGTCATCTTTTAGTTTAACTAAAGTGTTGTCATGCAAAAACACTTTAGCTAACCATTTCTTCTTGTTAACACTTTAGTTAACTATTCTTATGCTGTTTGATTTATTAAAATGATCACTCTGAGTTCTCCTTTAATTAACTAAGGCATACATTGTTAATTGAATTGAAGCTTAACAAATCGAGTTCTCTTTAGTCAATTGAAGTCTTCTCATGAGTAATTTTGAATTCTCTTTGTTCTCTATGCATTTTATCTCTATCTTTTATCTTATCTGCAAGGTCTGTATGTGCTAACTTTAATTTATCTATAATATCAGATTATACTAATAAGATTTGTCAGATGCTATGATCATATTATATTACTCTCGGACCAAGTGATCATATGCTAAAGTAATTTACTCTAGAGGTGCTTAGTCGTGACAGAGTAGACTTAATAGCTTTATTCATCTCAAATGACCACGGTTAGTAATGCATCACACAACATTAATGCTTCGACATGCAAAGCATCACCTCTACATAAGAGGTCCACCTCAACACATGAGGATCCGACTTGACACACAAGTCCTTAGCCTTGTCCAACAATGTTGTTAAACATCATCACTTTGACATATCAAAATATTCACCTCAACACATGAGGATTAACCTTTTACACGGAAGGTTTAGTCATTCTTGAGTCCAACTCCAGAATTTTACTCCAAGTTCCTAAGTCCAACTCAAGCTCCCTACCTCAACACATGAGGCCCAATCTTGACACACAAGATTGGATAGGAAAATGACTCGTGATGCTCTAACTTTAACACTCCCTCTCAGTGAGGGAGGCATTCTCTGCCATGCTAAGCTTGTCTCAAAAGTAACTATACTTCATCATTGACCGAGGATTTGTTAACACATCCGCAATCTGCTCATCAATAGCAATGTATTGAAGTCTCACTACGCTCTTTGGACCATGTCTCTAATGAAGTGATACTCAATGTGTTTCGACTTATCATGAAACACAGGGTTTTCAAAAAGCTTGATGCAACTTTGATTGTCAGAGCGAATGACTGCAGACTCAAGGTTCTCAACGAGCAATCCATCAAGTAGCTTCCTAAGTCACATTGCTTCTCGACAGGCAGTACTAGCTGAAATACACTTTGCTTCTGTAGTAGTAGCTGAAATACACTTTTCTTCTGTAATACTCGCTGTAGTACACTTTTGCTTCTGTAGTAGGGATAATTTTAGGGGCGAATTTTATCCCAGTGGGCTATTTTTCCATGTTTTTTCCCCAAAAAACATTTGCCATTTTGCATTTTTTGAATCCTTGTTTCACCCAATTTTGATGGGGTAAACTTTTTTCACCTTAAAAATTGCCAAATTATTATATAAACGATATAAAATCTTTGGAAATTAAAATATTTTTTGAAAAATATCGCCAATCATTTTATAGTTGGCTTTTTAAGAATTGGTAACATTCACCAACATTTATACACTTTTAAATAAGTATGGTTCCTTAAAATCATCCCTGTTCTGTAGTACTAGCCACAATACTACCATCCTAATTGGAGTTGGCATAACCAAGTAACTTTACCTCTCCACTGGAAGCATATTTTAGTCCATAAGAAAATTTACCTCGAAGGTACCTATGCACATGCTTAGAAGAAATCCAATGTCTATGTCTAGGCTCAGACATGATCCGACTCACATCATAACATATAACATGTATACTATGTATCAAATACATCAAGGAACCATTAAGTAGTCTATATTTGGTAGCATCCACAATATTTGATCTAGAATACAACTCATGTAGTTTTCTCAAACTAGAAACTAATGGTGTGGTCATGGATTTGCAATCCATCATACCAAACCTTCGCAACACATCAATTGTGTGCTTTATTTGCGAAAGGAAAATCTCATCTTTCCTTTACCAGATTTCAGGACCAAAAAAGCAGTGCATAAGAATCAAGTCTTTGAACTTAGAAGTGAGCTCCCTCTTGCACCAAGCTATCATATCTTCTTCTCTAGTAAGGGAAAAATCATCAACATAGAGAACCAATATCATAGGTTGGTTCCTCACAATCTTGAAGTATAGGTTTGGATCATCTTCTCTCTTAGAGAAGCTCAGTCTCTGAAGATAGGTGTCAATCCTCAAATACCAAGCCATCAAGGCTTTGCTTAAGCCCATACAATGATTTCTTTAGTTTGCATACATGGGACTCCCCATGAATTACAACCCCTCAAGTTGTTGTATGTAAACCTCTTGCTTAACCTTACCATTGAGAAAGACAGTCTTAACATCTATCTAGTGAAGCTTTCATCCTATAATAGATGCAAGTGAGATCATAGTTCGAATAATGGTGTCCAAGAATGAATGTCTCATCATAGTCTATGCCTTCTTTCTATGAGAAACCTCGGGAAACAAATCTATCTTTATACTTTTCAATACTACCATCGACAACATCCTTGATTTTTATAAATCCATTTGGAAGTTACTATGGACTTCCCTTCAGGTTTAGGAACAACTTCCCAAACATCATTCTTCATAATAGATTTGTATTCCCCTACCATTGCATCTTTACATGCTCCTTAACAACTTATTCATAGGTGGAAGGTTCTGAATCACTAATGTGACTCATCTGTGCAACATACCCTGAATATCTTTCAGGGCTCTTTCTCTCTTTGGATGAGCCTAACGATGCTCCATTCCTTTCTACAACTTGTAGAATGTCTTGGCACCATGCTGATATTCTTTTAGCAGGAGTTTCATCAAGTGACCTCTCAACCAGTTCTACTGGTTCTTCAGGAGCTAACGAATATGAGGACTCTTTTTGGCTTCTCCCTCTCAACATTTGAATGAAGAGAACCAAAATTTGGGTCCTCCATCATGGGAGTCTCATGCTCCTCCATGTCTGAATCACACTAAATCTATTTACAACACTTGAATGCAGCCTCTTCATGGAATGCCACATCTCTGCTGACTTCAATTTGTCTTTCACTTGGTACATATATTTTGTAGGCTTTGGACGATTCCCTATAACCAACAAAGATCCCTACAATCCAAATTTAGTCCAATGGTTAGCAACATTGCATAATCATGAAATTCAAACATATGAATATTTTAATACAATGATTCACATTGTTATGTAAATATTTTAGCAAATGCTTCAACATAACATCCATCCATATCTCATGGAATGTTATGCATCACTATAGGCTACTCACTCAAACATAACATGTACTACCTGAACCTATTGTTTGCCAATAAAAGAAAAAACTATAACATGTGCTCATCATGTTATACTATACCATAATTCTCAATTCTAAGAATACATATCTCTACACAACTGTAATGAAGAATATATTAAAAAACATTCAGATCTGATTTCCAAGAGCAATTTATAATCCAAGTACAAATACTTATCTTTTATTGTTTTGTGTGTGCTTCTTCTTGATATGTGCCTCCTTGTAGAGATGACATAAGCTCATTGCAACCTGGATGCTCATATATCATAACTGACAATCTCCTCATCTAGAGATTAAGCAATCATTGCCACACTTAAGGAAATACTCCTTTCGACGATCATCATCTTCTTCATTGGGTGAGTTCTTCTGTGTAGGTTCATCTTCTGTAGTAGTAGAAGCATGAAATATTCCTTTGAACTTTCCTCTTTTCTTTGCTCGACACTCTTGCATAATGGCCCTTCTTGTTGCAATTGTAACACTTGATCTTCAACTTATCAAAGTCCTTGTTGTATATCTTCTCCATTGAATGCGAAAACTTTTTCTGAGAGAAGTGTTTCTTTCCTCTCTTCATCCTTGCCGTAAGAGAAAGGTTTTCTTCTTTGGAGGAAGCAATCTTGCTTTGGATTTTCCCTTCCTCTTGGAGATAGCTCATGCCACAACCTCTCAAAGTTAGGTTGTAACTCTTGACCATCAACAACAACCAAGAATGTCTCCCATGAGGATGGAAGACCATCAACAACAGTTTGAATGAGATCATCATCATCCACCGCTACTCCAATGCTGGTAAGTAGATCTCTTACTCGAAATATCTTTGTAAAGAAAGAAGCCACATTCTTGTCCTTCTCCATCTTTAGATTCCAAAGCTTATTCTTCACTGCTCTCTTTTGACTCGAAGCCTTCTTCTCATAGAGATATGTCAAAGTATGGAAGCATTCCTTTGCAATATTCAAAGAAGTAATCACTGACATCAAGTTGTCCTCCATTGAATCATAGAGGGCGTATCCAACTATAGCCCTTGGAAAGCACGAGTCAAGTTGGTTCTTATGGAGAACGAGTTGTGGGAGCTAACCAACACAAAAGTGACTAAGTCAACATATCCTAAGGACATGAGAACTCAGAACCTGAAAGACGTGAAGACCAGGAGGATTATCTTAGACATGGTGAAGGATCATTTGATCCCTCACATAACTAAGAAAACATCAACCAAGAAAATGTGAGATGCTGACAAGTTTGTATTAGAGTAAAAATCAAAACAGGAAGATGGTGCTTTAGGAGGAGCTCACAAGCACCAAGATGTCCAAGACCAATACTGTAGCTTCTTATCTAAATAAGATCACACAAGTTTGTGATAAATTGACAACAGTTAGGGAGAAAGCGATAGAATCAGAGTTGGTGAGGATTACCCTAAATGGATTCACTAAGCCAATGGAAACCTTCATCAAAGGGATTGTTGCATGGGAGAGTCTCCTTGACTGGGAGATGTTATGAGATGATTTCACCCAAGAGGAGATTTGGGAGGAACCTCTATTTGGAGGCTAATAATAGGTGGATGATGAAGGAATGTTGCTCTTGCCAGTCAAATAAAGATGAACACGAATAATACATGGTCAACTTCATAGATAATGAAGAAGAAGAAATACCTGAGCAAAGTCGAGTGCTTTGTGTGCCACAAGCATGGCCACTATGCTTCACAGTGTCTAAAACAAAAGAAAGATAAAAACAAATCTCAACAAATAACAATAAGTGCATAAGAAAAAGAGTTTCCTGAGAAGTCCGAGAAAGAGTTCTCATTAGCCTCTTCTATTTCTAGCACAAGTAATGCTTGGTGTTGGTACCAAAATCGACCTTGTCAAAATTTTAGTTTATGGCAGCACGTTGGCCGAAAAGTTCAAAAGAGGCGCGACCAGAAGTTCAAACATCTAGCAATATTTTGCCGAAGCTCAGATTTTTATCCATACTATGGTTACCTTTCCATCGAGTTCAATGAATCCTGCACATTTGATTGCCTTCGAGTAGACCAAAGTCTTTATTATTACTCCTTTGTTCTTAATGCCAATTCGCCAAGCTCATCTCACCAAAATATTGAAACTTTGTCTTGCCGCTCCTGACTGACGTGTGTGTGTCAAAGCCCAAAATTAGGCACACCAGCCCAATGGCAACTGCAAAAAGAGCAACCACTGTCACCACACTCCTATCTTCCTCGCTTGAGGTTGGCTTTTCTCCAACTCAAGGGGGGCGTCTCTAATGTTAATATCACGAAGGCAGGAAACAATGGCAGACCAGGTGATTAGAAGAGGCTACCATAGAGAAATGGTTGTAGCATAAGAGTATTTGAATGGTTTAAGGAAGAAGGGAGGGATCAAACCCTACTAATGGACTAGTGCCAATATACCTAAAGGGAGAAAAAACAATTTTTTAAAACTCTCCTCAATCTTTATCAAACTCTCCTCATCCTAAAATTGTCATTTGATGAAAGTACTATATTATCCTTTGCTAAAATATTACCTCCAAAAAATTTTCTTTTTCAAAAGACTTATTTTTTGTAAGTCAAGGAACCTTGAATTGCTAGAAATGAAAATAATATTACAAATAAATTTCGCTACTTGCCCGAGAGCCAAGTAAGGCAGAAAGGAGAAGTTGATTGACAGAAGAAGAACCTAGAACATTCAGCCGGAAAGGCACAACTGAACACTAAAGCTAGATCCAAAATAGGATCGTAGCAGAGGATAGCTAAAAAGGAACTATGACAAGGAGATCACAAAGAAGATGGTCTCGACCCTGAATCGGGCTGATTCTCAGGTCTTCCTTTTTTTTCTTGTTTTTTCTTGACTTGTATCCACCCCCCTGAGGCTGGGGACACTAAGGCCAGTTGCCGCGCATCACAGGAGTCATGGTGGAGTTCCTTATCAAAATCTGAAGAGGAAGATTCATGATGTCATTTTTTTCCCTTGTGGAAGGCCGCTTTTCGTGCTTTCATCTTCTTGAAGAGGCATGTGCACCTCAGGCAGTGGTGGAGTGGGTCTTTGATCCTATTTTTCTAGGGGCAAGTCTTCATCAGGCTGGTCATCTTGATTGTTTTCTTCATGCGGGGGCATCCAGGCTTGCCAGCTTCTGGCTCTGTGGGCCTTCGATGTTTTTTGCTGTTGGGTTTTCCTTTGCGAGCATGCATTGAGAAGGTGGCCCGTGTGTTTGCAGATCTTGCACCTAAAGGCTATGTTTTCATAGTCCAAGGCTTGACTCTAGATGGAGCTTCCTAGTTTCAGGTTGATCTTGTCGGGAAGCCTTGAACTGATGTCAATGGTGGCGCAGATGCGAGCAAAGGTAAAAAGACCTTGTGCTGAGCGGGAATCATCGGAGGACAGAAAACAACCCAGAGCATCACCTATCCCTTTGAAGACCGAATGAGTCCAGAAGTGGATTGGTAAGTTTGGAAGCCATACATCCTTAAGAGTTTTGAATAAGTGTCGAGAGCTATGTATTGAAAGTTGGAAGAAATACGTTCTTTTTATTCCATTTTTGGCCTATAATATGAAGTGAAGATTTTATCTCTTATGAACCAAGTTTTAACTATAATTTAATCTGAGTACTTTGCAGTTTTGTCTAGACTGATAATAGTCATGAAATATTTTATAATAATGTTTTATTATGAATGCTCATGCTGTGATTTAGTATCCTAGATTTTGTGTTTGGAATATTATTTTGCGTATGGTTTTTTATATTAATATGTGATGAATTGTTTGTTTCACATGTTCTCAATAAGTTTCGAACCTGAGTCATCAATGATTTTATTCTTGCTTTAGGATAGTCATTCATGTTATTTTTAGAGCCTGATGTTATCAATTGTCTTCTCCTTTCTTTGTTTGTAAACCATCTCTTGATCCATTACATAACCCATCCTAAATTGCAAATCCTAGCTTAGAGGTGCCTAAACTCTATGCTCTTGCAGTCCAAGATGGGCTTTAGGACTAACACCTGGTTTGTGGATAGTGGGGCTTCTCGTCATATGACGAGGACACGTGAGTTGTTCAGTGGGTTGTTAAGGGCAGACCTATATTTTCATGTGGAGCTTGGCACTCATGCCAAGTGTGTTGTGAAGGGATTTGGAACAATCAGGTTTCAATTAGAGTTAGGAGGATCCCTGGTGGTAATAAACGTATTGTATGTATCAAAGCTCAAGATGAACTTGGCCTCAATATCAACATTTGAGGATAGTGGATACACATCTCTTTTGAGAGGGGATGAGTTTTCATTCCACTTATAGGATCTGGCATAGATAACACAAGTCCTTGGTGTTAGAGAGGGAAAAGTTTGCAGGTTAAAGGCCAAGCCTATAGTTGGATCGGTGTCAGTATCAGAGATCAAGGATCAAAAGAATTTGAAGTGTGAGAAGAGTTCACATACTTTCATTATGGGGAGTAGAACTTCAAAGAGGAAGAGGGAGTTAGCCCCTTCTAGTTCTGACATGAGACTTAGCTGGTATGAGATGACGTTGATGGATGCTTAGGAACATGATATAGCTTCTAGGAACACAATGATGAGAAGCAAGCCTTTGACACATTTTTTGAACATCTTGGCACTGATGTGTACCATGTGTAGGATCATCGATTCCGTGTCTTCTAGGAAACAAGGAGAAGCTAACTAGTAGGGCCGATCAATGTCAGTGTGCAGGATGATTTGAGTGATAGTGTGTCAAGGCCAGAGAGAGAATTGATTATATGTGGCGCTTGGAGAAGTACCTTTCTCGCGAAGAGGGAGTGTTGATTTTTGCAGTAATGGACATGTACTTATGCATAGGCCAAGTGTCTGGCATGGTGGATTC
This sequence comes from Pseudotsuga menziesii, assembly GCA_001517045.1. Lineage (NCBI taxonomy): Eukaryota > Viridiplantae > Streptophyta > Pinopsida > Pinales > Pinaceae > Pseudotsuga > Pseudotsuga menziesii. Next base: position 506,156 of record LPNX010531117.1, read on the forward strand.
GTCCATGAGACCTCCTAGACTTAGGAGTTTCACTTTAATTAAGTGAACTATTAAAGTAAAAGTACTTTTGTCATTACCTTATGTGAAAGGTGAGGGCCCATGGTATTTTTCAGTCCATGGTATTGGCCCTAGGTATCTACATATTGTAATGTTATCAAATTCATCCTAGGTGAAAGGGGGAGAAAACAAGTAAGACAACAGTCACACAGAGGGTTGGAGAAGGATTTTCAACTACCTGTGTGAGGCAGGGTTCAAGAAACAAAGAAAGGGGCAATTGAGGGCTAGTAATCAACAAGATTGAATGAATGATCTTTAGGCTTGATAGATACCTTTTGTCATTGTATTTTCCTTAGTGGGTCATTATCCTAGGACAAAATACTAATAGGTTTATATTATTATTAAAATCATTATGTCGGATGGTTTTTCCCCAATGGTGGGTTTCCAAAGTAAATCTAAAGTGTAAAATGTGTGTGATTTTCAGAGTATTTATGATGCATTGTTTTAATGAGATATAGTGTGTTTTCAATAATAATTGCAAGTAATTATTCGAATTAATTAATTGCACCCAGATCAACTAAAAACCAACAAACAAGTGTTCTCACTCAAAATTTGAGTAAAACCACATGGAGATATGTTGAAAATACGAAGAAAAAAAGTAGTTTTTTTTTCTCTCTTCCTCCAAAATTCATAAATATTATTTTGTTATTTTACCTATTATTTTATTATTTTCCTTAGGAGGCCTGTTTTACACTCCAAATTTTCTCCAATGAATAATGAGTGCTTTGGATTCCTATAAGAAGAAACACGAATGAGGTTAGCGATTTGGAACAAAGAAATAAACTTTTTGAAGGAAGCAACACGAGGGCTCAAAAGTATCGAGGAGATCCGATTTCCAATCACATAGAAACCTAAGACCAATACTTTCCATATAATTGAAACATCATGTATATTTCTCAAAGGTCTTGAAACATTATGTAGATTGAAGCCAAAGTAATGAAAACTAGTGATTCAATAGCATGAGAATACAAGCTTTTCACACATGAGTTTCTTTAATTTCGAGCTACAAAGCATATGGAAATGGAAGTACAGAGTCATACATCATACATGTCTTCCCCCAACATAATCAAAATCAGAGAATAACCCTCATACAAATCTGATATAAGACTCTTTCAAGATTGAAGCCAAATTCATGAAAACTAGTGATTCAATGGCATGAGAATGCAAGCTTTTCACACAAGATTTTCTTGGATTTTGAGCTACAGAGAATATGAACATGAAAATACAGTCATACATCATATATAATTGTCCCAACATCACCAAACTCAGATAAGAACCCTGATACAAATATGATATAAAACTCTTTCAAGATGGAAGGCAAATTCATGAAAACTAGTGATTTATTGGATTTAGAGTTAATGCAAGCTTTTCACATATGAATTTATTGGATTTCGAGTTAGAGAATATGGAAATAAAAGTACAGAGCCATACATCATATAGCCCATCTTGGGCATCAAATGGATGCAACAAAGACCAAGCACCACTCCAACAAGTGCACCATCAACATGAGAGTATGAGGGAATGTAGAAGAAGGAATGAGGGAATCAGGAGATAGATGAGAACTCGAGCTGTATGGACCTTCAACCTGCAACTAAACACCATCAATAAGCTCCATTGGGAGGTATGAATGGCCTCTCAATCAACCAACTTGGAAAGGAATCCAACTCCCTTGAAATTGGTTTAAGTAGGGAGAGTAAACACCCACCGTGCAATGGACAAGCAAAAACTCTCCAAAATGCCAAACGCCAATTAACAAATGATCAAAAGTTGATCTCATTCCTCAAGGAATCCTTTTATTAACTTCATGAGGCCTCCTAAGGTCTAATTTCCTCCATAGGCTTCCTCCAACTCATCCTAGTGGTTTAGTAACTCCTATGACACTTGTATTTTCCTTCATGCTCCAATCCTCTCCCCAATTCGAATGGTTGCCTCTAACTCCCAAATGCGCCCTCTTGGTGGCTATTTTTTTCCATGTCATGTCATATTTGTCATAGGTCTGAAATCAATTCCGAATTTGTCATATTTGTCATAGAACCTTCCATCATTGTTGTCATAGAATACATGGAATCTCCTTCCAAGTGGCACCCATTGTCTTCTTAGTCTCTTCCTCTTTCGTGTGAGTTACTCTCCTCTAATAATTCGAATTCCTTGGCTCATGATATGCTATGTAACACCGCATCATCCTCCAAGAACGTTAAATTCCATATGGGTTTGAATTTGGATGAAGGTCATGCCAAGTGTGTGGGAGAATCTGACTACCTAAGGACTCCATAAGACTCCAATTGTCTCCATGAACAAATGCCACCTTATTTTCTTAATATTTATTATTTATGTGACCCAATTTAATGTGAATTTGGTAAACTAAGGTCCTTTTGGGTCCCATAGCTCCCCTATTACAAATTTTAATGCCTCCACCTCAACCGGGGGAACTAGTAGGTTGGTGAAACATTGTTTGCAAGTAGTCTTATTTGGATGGGGACATGACAGCTCCCCCCCCCCCCCACAATATTGCTTGTCCTCAAGCAATGCCAAGTTTGGATGCTGCAAACTTTGTTCATCTTCCCAAGTGGCTTCCTCATTAGGCAAATCCTTCCATTGTACCAAGTATTCCTTTATAGTTCTAGTCCTTAGCTTTCTTTCCCTTGTCTTCACTATTCTTTCTGAAATGAGAATGAGTTGTCCTTAATCATCCAAGGGAGATAATGTTTCTAAAACTGAAATATGCTTCCCTATCACCTTTTTAAGACATGAAACATGAAATACATTATGGATTTTACTTCGTTCTAGAAGTTCCAATTCATATCACATACCCCAAAAGTACCTCAAAAAAGGTAAATGTTGAGCAAATTGAGATCAATATCATAATAGGGTTCGCCATGGAGTGGAACCTTCAAAGGTACTTGACTATCCATTTTGCAATCAAAATATGACCTTGAGTCACAATGTCAATAAGGGATAGACCTCCCTCCTCCTTAGGGATAGTACACACTTCCTAAAAAACCATAATAAGTCCTTGCTCATCACCATACTTGTACCACAAAAATAAATTGAGCACCTTCTCCATTTTTTTGAATCGGGCCTTCCTTGGAAGCCACGATATATGTAATAAATCTAGGAGGCTTGTAGAATTTTTGAAACAACTGTCAGTTTCCCTATAAAGGAAAGATCTTTATACTTCCATATAAAAAGTTATGTCTTAAGCCTTTGAAGGCATTGTTATTGTGCAAACTAGCTCCTATAGTTAAAGTCCCAAAGATCGCTACTAGTTCATGGTAACCTGAGAGGTGTCACTCTTTGTCACTACAATAAACACCTCTATGCACTTCCAATTGGCTCTTCTACAACTAAAGGGGGCATCCTTAAGGTAGGATTGCTAGGCTATGACAACAAGAGCACAAGGTGCTTTGTAAGAGATAGCCTTAAGAAAACGAGGTTGTAGTTTTTAAGGTTTTTAGAATATGTGATGGACAGACCTATGAGACCACCAATATCCAACTAGGGTATTGGAGTTAAGGTAAATCAAATGACAAGTGAGGTCAAGAAGAATTCCCTTCAACAATTGGTTTATTCCTTTTAAAGGTTAGTAATCGAGACACATTGGTCACATCACCCAATTGAGGATAAACAATAGACTTCAAGGTCTACAAGAGGGATCTCCAATGGGGGAAAGTCCCTTAGCCACTCAAGATAAACTATGGAGAAGATAAATACCTAGAAATTCTTGCCAAGGAGTTAAAATGCATATCTAGACAAAGTCTAAAATACTCACCCAAACCAACAAAAAAGGATGTGCAAGCCAATAGCATAGGACACCCTCCCTCCAACTATTCTTTGGATCAATCATGAAATATTTGTAGAAGACTTGAGTATTTCGACATTAATCCATAAGCACAATAATAGAACCAAGAAGAATAAGCTTCAAGAATTGACAACACTTTCACCACATAGAAAGTACCCTTAACACCATAAATTATATAAAAGAAAGATATATTGATGAAGCTCTGCAAGAGAGAGAACTCTCAAAGTCTAACCATGAAAATGAAACGAGGAAGTGTCTCTATGGGAGACGCTAAAATTCCTTATACAAGAAAATATTCATTGTTTCCTTAAATTTAGCTTAGGGTAGGGTAAAATAATACAAAAGCCCCACTACAACTAACTCCAAACAATTTACAATAAAATAAGGTGGTCAATACCACATGTACAATGATGAGATACATGGAGCCCCTAACAAGGGGAATCTCTCCAACAAGCAAGGATTAACCATTGTTGATGATGCCACGTGGCCTCCAAAGGACCCTCTAGCGAGATGTGTTGTAAGTAACATCCACAAGACAACCTCAAAGCTTCTTCAATGTTGGGTCTTCAACCTTCCATGTCAACCAAACAATCAACCGATGTCTACATTAGCCTCCAAAGGTGTTGGCACATAGTGGGAAGACGTAGGTTGTAACCTTAATTTACCAACAAAACCCTTAGATACCGACCCTTTTGGCATCACCTGCAAATAGATGAATTTTCACCTGAGGCATCTATTGGGACTACAAGAACCAAGTTTCTGTAGTGATGAAGGTACTGGAGAAAAATATCTTAACCATTCTACTTACGATATCATATACGCGGAAACATATAACAAATTCATAGCATAATCATTCTACTCGTTCATTGTAACATATGCGCTTAACCAAAGAACAAATCCAATGAATTAAACATCACATTTAGAGCATTAATAGAACATCATATTTTCGCAAGAAACAAAATCATTTAGCATACATAGCCATTGGATCTTTAACATATGAATTATGCTTTATTCTTATATGCAATAGTTCTTACAAAACTTGGGTGTTGTGCATCAAATCTTTGTCTTAACTCCAAAATTCCCAAGACATTACAAATGTTCTCCTTCAACATGAATAACTCTAGCCTAACTACTCTTTTCCCCAAGACCCTTCACATATTTATACATTTTATCATGTGTCATAACCTATAACAGGTGGACAAATAATGCCTAACTACTTCTAACTAACTTATGTCTTTTGCACGCATTGGTCCTTGAATGCTCGTTGCACGGTCCACTTGTTGCACATAGTTCTCAAAATTGGTCCAAAACACTTGCTCCAACAAAAGACTTCCTCCAAGGTAACTTGTTCATCAAGCAACATCTTCAAAAAATTTAAAAACCTTCCATGTCGTCCACCTTGTCCACTTAACAACCAATTCTTATTCATAAGTATTTACTCCATGTCCACATATGAGGCTACAAGCTATACCATTTTCTTCTATGAAAATAAAAATACAGTTTAAGCTTTCAACTAAAGTGGTTAGACCAAACCCTCTTGATCACTTATTAAAATATTAGCTCCACCCCTTTAATCTTCTATGAACCATTTATTTCCTTTTTCACTTCTATTTTTAATTTCCTTAAAAGGCTTCTATGCCACACACTCCACATATTTTTTCTTTAAAAGTCTGTGGAAACCCTAGCCATTACATGACTACCTCATTTGTGTGAGTTGCTCTATCAAACACCTTGGATGAAAACCACGAGCCGACGTCGCTAGCCTTAATGTTAAATGCAAGAACGATCTGTCCAACAGGAGTAGAGTTGTCACTGTGGTCGCACTAGACCTTGTCAATGATAAACTGGTCATGCAGAAGCTCCGAAAGAGAGAGAACTCTGAAAGTCCAACCATGAAAATGAAATGAGGAAGTGCCTCTATAAGAGAGGCTAAACTTCCTTATACAAGAAAATTTTCATTGTTTTCACAAATTAGCTTAGGGTAGGGTAAAATAATACAAAAGCCCCACTACAATTAACTCCTAACAAGTTACAATAAAATAAGGTGGTCAATGCCACTTGTACAATGATGAGATACATGGAGCCCCTAACAAGGGGGATCTCTCCAACAAGCAAGGATCAATGATTGTTGATGATGCCACATGGCCTCCAAAGGACCCTCTAGCGAGATGTGTTGTTAGTAACATCCACAAGACAACCTCAAAGCTTCTTCAATGTGGTGTCTTCAACTTGCCACGTCAACCAAGCAATCAACTGATGTCTACATTAGCCTCCAAAGGTGTTGGCACATAGTGGGAAGACCTCGGTTGTAACCTTCATTTACCAACAAAACCCTTAGATATCGACCTTTTTAGCATCACCTGCAAATAGATAAAGTCTTATCAGAGGCATCTATTGGGACTACAAGAACAAAGTTTCTGCAGTGATGACGGTATTGAAGGAAAATCTCTTAACCATTATACTTGCGATATCATATATGCAGAAACAGATAACAAATTCATGGCATAATCATTCTATTCATTCATTATAACATATGCGCTTAACCAAAGAACAAATCCAGTGAATTAAACATCACATTCAAAGCATGAATAGAACATCATATATTCACAAGAAACAAAACCATTAAGCATACATAGCCATTGGATCTTTAACACATCAATTCTTCTTTATTCCCATTTGCAATAGTTCTTACAAAACTTGGGTGATGCGCATTAGATCTTTGTCTTAACTCCAAAATTCCCAAGACATTACAAATGTTTTCCTTCAACTAACTACTCTTTTCCCCAAGACCCTTTACATATTTATACATTTTATTATGGGTCATAGCCTGTAACAAGTGGACAAATAATGCCTAACTACTTCTAACTAACTTCTGTCTTTTGCACGTGTTGGTACTTGCATGCCTGTCGTGCGGTCCACTTGTTGCATGCAGTTCTCAAAATTGGTCCAAAACACTTGCTTCAACAAAAGACTTCCTTCAAGGTAACTTGTTTATCAAGCAATGTCTTCAAAAAATTAAAAAACCTTCCATGTCGTCCACCTTGTCCACTTAGCAACCAATTCTTATTCATAAATATTTACTCCATGTCCACATATGAGGCTACAAGCCATGCCATTTTCTTCTATGAAAATAAAAATACATTTTTAGCTTTCCACCAAAGTGGTTAGACCAAACCCACTTGATCACTTATTAAAATATTAACTCTTGTGGTTTAATCTTTTATGAACCCTTTATTCTTTTTTCACTTCAATTTTTAATCTCCTAAAAAGCTTCTATGCCACACACACTCCACATGTTTTTTCTTTAAAAATCAGTGGAAACCTAGCAACCAATTCTTATTCATAAATATTTACTCCATGTCCACATATGAGGCTACAAGCCATACCATTTTCTTCTATGAAAATAAAAATACACTCTTAGCTTTCAACCAAAGTGGTTAGACCAAACCCACTTTATCACTCATTAAAATATTAGCTCCCGTGGTTTAATCTGTTATTAACCATTTATATTCCCTTTTTCACTTCATCTTTTTATCTCCTAAAACCCTTCTATGCCACACACACTCCCACATGTTTTTCCTTTAAAAATCAGTGGAAACCAAGCCATTACATGCTGCCTCATTTGTGTGAGTTACTCTATTATCAAACAACTTGGATGAAAACCAAGTGACGACGATGCTAGCCTTTATGTTGGATGCAAGAATGATCTGTCTAGCAGGAGGAGTAGAGGTTGTACTAGACCTTAGACCTTGTCAGTGATAAACTGGTAGCAGGACGACGCTAGCCTTTATGTTGGATGTAAGAATGATCTGTCCAGCAGAAGTAGTAGTGGTCGCACTAGACCTTATCAGTGATAAACTTCATCAATGATAAACTGGTACCACAAAGATCCAAACCTGGACTTCTATTGGATAAACCATAAAACCCACCACTGGCTCAACTCTTCAAAACCTCACATATCCTCCGAGCCCTTCAAACAACAAGGAACGCCCGCAAATGTAACGAGTCAAACAAGCCACCAGCAAAATGGAAGGCTCACTCCCTCAAAAGGTTGCCCACAAGACACACGGCGCACCCAAATAAGTCTTCGAAGGAAGGTCGCTCCACAATGCAAAGTAAGAGGAAGGTCGAAATCCATGCGACCTTCCCAACAGCCAACTCGTCGCCAGCTCCATGATATTGCCCCTGAAAAAGCACCAAAGGATGGCCCACTAATAAAGCTGCACAAGAGTCGACACCAGAATTCGAAATTCCAGGGCACGAAGAGACCTGGCTCCACCGCGTATGCTCACGATTCAGTTTTCAGCGTCATAGTGTATGAAGGGGACGGTCCCAAAGAATCGAAAAGACCTCAACCCTGCCCACAAATTGCTTCATAGTTGACGTTCGGACGATCTCAAGGAAAAAGGCCCCAGTCATGCATCAATAGTTTGCGTTTGAGACACCATCTCATCTATATGCAATCGCCGCGTATTAATGCATGAGAATCTGTATTTGAAACTAACGGATCCAGGGATAAACTCTGTCGCGACTTCAAAAGAATGCTTTCTGTTGTTCTCGGTGCTGCAAAACTCGAGGGCCTCTCGGGTACAAGCTCATGAATCTTGGGGTTGCGGATTCATTCCTTCTAGAGCCATATCAAAACCGTTTCATGTCGCCAATTCTTGAGCTTATCCGACTCTGGGGAAAAAATGCTCTCTACTGGAAAGAGCTCAGTCAAAAACCCAAGCCCTTCTTATTCGCTAATGGTCTTCTGAAGCCATCTGGATCTGGCATGTATCTGAGTTGAATGATTTGACTTACAGAATCTGTTATTAGCATTGATCCCTTTCTTGATGTGTGGAAAATAATAGAAATTTTAAATAGAATTGGGTCTTGATCATCCCTCTGTCGAACTAGAAAATAACACTGTTGTCTCGAATCTGTCGTACACAGGGAATTTATTAACCAACATTTGCTTGCGTTTCATTATGTGGTTCAGTGGTTGCATGGTCGGGAAGCTCGACTCTAGCTATGGCTTCGTCATTGTGTTCTGAAGCAGATTGGAGACTTCCATTCTGGTACAGGCGCCAATCCCACGTATCAATAATTGAAAGGCTTGTGCCAAATCAATAACCTAGGTACCCGACAATCACCCCAAGTTTGACCTAATTCCATAGATAGGGGATTTAAGCTAGGGGTCATCAATCCCCGCCAACCAACAGTTAGTTTTTCCATTCACTAACCACTACCCCACAAGAGCTACAAAAGACATCCATGCAATGCCTCATACCCTTCACCAACCAACCGAGAGAAGAATATCATCAAGAAAATGGTTATTAACTTTTTAAACCCATCCGATAGAGAAATACTTTGAATTCTTACTTCCATTTGAGATTCCAATGGTTCGAAGTCATCAACATCTAAGACTGAAAAAAAGGGGCCTCAGCCTTGACCATTCACATCCAATTGCATTGTTCGATCGGGCAACAAAACGATTACTAGCAAAAGATAAAGCTACACAAACTATGAGTTTTCATAAGTGTCCACATTGAACTATGAGTTTTCATTAAATGTCCCATGTAAATGTTATCGTTGATAGTATTCAACATTCAAGATGTGGCTAGATTGCACCGATTAATATTTCGTTCATGTGATTATTATATCGGACTTATGACTTGCATAGATAAATAAGGACAGTTGAATGACCAATGACCTCATGCCAAAGGTCCTAGAGATCTGTGTGACTTTGAACCATATGTTAATCCATTTTAAGCTTCCACAGGCTAGGTTTTGTCTTCAATGTGCACCCCACATGGCGCCTGATGAGGCAAGTACGACACAAATTAACAGCATGGATGCAACAGCTGTGAAGCATGTCTCCAACTAATAGAGTAAGGGATGGTTCTTGGGTCTTCTAGTCAGTCCCCTTGCACTTTGGTTTGTCTTTGTTAAGAAATAAACTTTGTAATTAATCTTTTATATTTTGTAGGGTTTATTGGACTGAGTATGCTTTAATCAATCATGGACGGACAGGTTTTGGTATTCTCACAGGGCTATGTGGCCAGACTTTGTCCTTTGGTTTCTAGGTTGCAATATTCTGTAGAGCTTTCAGTCGGAACACAATTAACTGTGCTGTTAAGATCAGATAAAAGTAAATTACAACATGATGGACTGCATTAACAAAAATATATTAGTTGTGGTAAAAAGATGCATAATGAAAGGATTAAATAAAGAATTTGGATTTATTAGTTGGAAGTAGCATACCCCTTGAAGCTAGGTGGATTATTAAGAGAAATAAAAAGGGGAATGTCTGAACCACTTCAAAGGGGCAGCCAATGACAATCAGTGAGACTTGTGAGTTGTGCAAAATTCCATGTACTGTTTGTTCTATATCAATGGTGACATACGTTGTATATCCATCTCATGTGCAATGGAAACTTTTTGAGTGCATGTAAAACAAATATCTACATTGTATATCTTTATCCTATTTCATTTGTTTGTAAACAGTTGAACTTTGTACCTCAGGCTTGGGTAACCCATTTGGAACTGTTTTCCTTAGTGGTCTGGGCTTAAAGATGAGAAATTCTTAAAAAATAATGCTAATGGTGCCTATGGATGTTTTTAACTAACAGCAGACCCAGCCGTACAGTTTCCTCGATTTCTGTGCAATTTAATGTGCAGTCCGTACAGCAAAAACCCTCAGCCGTACACCTCGATTTCTGTGCAGAATTAAATGTGCCGTACAGCAGTCCTTACTCCTCGAAATTCGTGCAGCATTTAATGCACCGTACAGCAGGCCGTACACCTCGAAATTCGTGCAGCAAACAGGCCGTACTTTCTCGGTTTCTGTGCAGAAAATGAAGCAGTCGTACAGCAGCAATAAATGCAGGCTGTACTCCTTCTTGGGAACTGTGCACTCCTATTAAATGTGGTCTCGACCTCCTGGAGTAAACTGGAATCTCTTCAGCAAACCCTTTTCTAGAAAATCGTGCCCTCCTTGAGCAAACTCGACCCCTCTCTCCAGCTCTCTATTCTTCACCTGAAAAATGAACAAGTGAAGTACCCTTTTGCCTCCCTCATGCTTTTTGTTTACCCTAAGTGAGTTTCTTAATCCAACGGTGGAGAAAGAATCAAATCAATGGACGAGATTGAATGAGAGTGAAAATCACTTTTATTTATTTCTCATAAATAAAATCACTCACCCACTTAAATTTATCAAAAAGTGACTTTACTGTTATAAAGTCTCATTAAGTGACTTTTAATGTGAGGGTCACCTTTTTCCCTCTTAAAGTGACTTTAGGCAAAAATTAAAGTCACCTAGGGAACATCTGCCTAGGTACAAAAATCAACAATTTTGATGTTTTTATTTTCTTTTTCCCCAGAAGAAACCTAGGCGCTCAACCCAAGATTGGGGGAACCACCTAATGGCTGCCAATAAGTGCAAGCCTGACCCTAATGGACCCAACCAGAATTGAACCCAAAACATCATGACAGAGGGCCGGCTTTGGCTGGGGGATCCGACCGATTGGGCTACCCATCAGGACTACATTTTGATGCTTTTATTGAAAGAGTGTAACAAATGTTCTTACCAATGTGTGATTTACTTCCTTTGCATGTTGGCATGCAATACATTCTGCCGGCACAATATTGGACAAATTGAAAGGTATTTGGAAGAATGCCTTTAGAGGCTATAACGATGTGCTTTTATTTTTCTACAGATTTTGTAAACATTTCGATGGCTATGCATATGGGATAGAATATTAGAGTTTAAAGATTATGGGCATGTTTCTGCTTGCAAGACATGTAACAATTGCCTGTAGTCGGTATATATTCTCAATGTAAAATTTTGATTTTGAGAGAGAATGTTGCAGATTTGCCATCTATTATCCATTTAAGAATAAGGTTTCCATGGCGATGACAAGGATATATTAGACATAAACAATATGGATATATGGCTCCTCCATGCCTTAATGGACAATTATAAATTGCACCAATAAGGATCTGGACAGATACTGAAAATTGGATGTTTCCCCTTCCTGGAGACATGTAGTACAACTTTAACCCAATTCGATTACATGCACCATTCTTTAGCTTCGATTTCAAAAATCCCTATACTACATTGAATTACTCTTTGTCAAAATCCCAAGGATTTTTTGCTGCCTTGTTTATGAGAAGCCAAAGATCATATTGAGTTAATACAACTTCATTATCAGAGCATAGATGAAAAAGACTATTTCAAAAGAAAACAAATTTATAATAATGCTCAGGCAATCATTAGACTGCAGCTTTGGAAAGCTTTCCGACGCAAAATATTTTCCAATGTATTTAAATACTATTTTAGCATTTTGGGGTTAATAAAGCTCATTATACAATGTAATCAATAAGCATAAAAGGGGCCACAGAAACCAATTATTACTGCTAACAGTTTTGCGGTATGAGAAAAATGTGATACATATCATATGCTTACAGAATTTGGAAATGCATATGCTTCCTTGCTGCAAAACCAATTTTGTATATCCATTATTGCATGACTTGCAAAAATTTACTGAAGGCTGCCTCCTTCAATGCCTAGAGAAATTAAATCTTGCTCAAGCTTGTCAGCATTCTTGAAGAGAATTCCAGCCATACCCAACTTTGATGCAACCTCAACATTAACAAGTCTGGAACATATAATAAAATATATTAATTACTCATAATTAGAATGTAGCATTGCATTTAACCTATTTCTGTGCTAAGCAACTGCACTTCATAACACTGATAAAGAGTATAAATATGATACAAATTATGGTGCTAATGTGTTCATTCGGATGCTGTTTCTTTGTTCTTTTCATTGGAAAATATATATTAATGAGGCAAAATTTGGACCACATAAAACTGCAGCACAGCACTTTCAAGACAATTATCCAATGCTAATTGGATACAATAGTATAGTCCAATCTATTGAAAGGCCATATTAAACACGTGTTTCTGCCAATTTTAGGTATAGCCACATAATTGGGATGGACTCACATTGATATTATAATAACTACAATTCCACAACCTTTTTATCAAAAGAGTATAGAAATATTGGCATGTTTATGCCCTTTCACTAATCAATACCAAGTGTGAATTATTACAGGAAATGGATAGGGATGTCAGGATGACACAATTGACTTAGTTGCGTTTTCTCACTAAGAATATGAAATCTGATTGCAGAATATCTATTCTTTGATTTTTTTTGCTAAGCATTCTCTAAGTATGCAATCAGCCCAACATCTAAAACTGAGCATGCAACCTACATCAATATGATGTCAAACATTTTGCAATGCCACAGGATTGCCAATTGATTTAATGAGATACAGGAGAACTGAAGTATTTGTATAATATAGCACCAGACGGATTCTACTGTATAGTTGGTCTGTTAAATGTTGTGAATTAGGATGAGAGCCAGAAGAACTAACACAAAAGCACACAATATAGTTGGATTGTTAACAGTTGTGATGATATCCAGAGGAACGAGCATTTGCAGAACATTGCACTAACAATTGGATCTTTGCTATGGAAGGCAATAATGTAAAATGAACGCGATTTTACAAAAACTTGTGCCATGACAATAAAATATTGCCACACTGGAGACCTTTTGACTAAAACCGTATTGCTGGTATTGCATTATATCACGCAAATTTCCCCAAGCCGATATGGTCAGCACAAAATATTGCCATATTTTTCTTTCGATTAAAATTATCGTGATATTTTAGATATATATCATGAGTTAGGAAAATATCGCCCTGCTGATGCCAATACTGCTTTATAACCTGATTTTTGGTTTCTTTATTCACATTTTTGAAAAACCAGAAACAGGGGATCGAGCTTTGAACAAATTTTCACCTTGGTAATCATTGGCAATATTAAATTCGTAAGGTAAAAGGATAGAAAAAGAGAGATTAAGGACAATGCCTACTTTAAAAGGATGAAAAAAAGAGTACAACGGCAACTTTAAAAGGATGAAAAAAAGAGTACAATGCCAACTTTAAAATGATAAAAACAGAAAAGACGAAGGAGATTGCAACTTTTACTTAAAATTTCAATTAAATGTTTTAGGACATTTGAATGGTTCTAACTTCACCAAATTTCACATAGAGATTAGAATTTTTAAATTTTATATCCCATTCAGAATTCAGTAGATTTAATAGCCAAGTTGCATGATATAGGAAAATGGGTACAAGTTTCTAAATGGAAACATGACTCCTAAAAATTTGGAAATGGGGAACACAATATTTATGTGTGTGGGTTATATTTATAAATAAAAAATATATTGAATTGTTAAAAGAAAGCATTGTGATTCAGATTTATGAATAAATGAGCAAGACCATTCAAATAGGAAACATAAATGAGAAGTGGTATGTCACAATTTACTCCTATACCCATTTCTATATTATTTCTTGTAGATGATTACATAATGCAAGGAGTGATATTTAAAGACAATCTTTATAAATGAAGCTAAATATCCAAAATCATCCATCATCCTTTATAAATGAGGCCACAATGCTACATGGATCGAATTGTGAACAATGAACATAGAAATAAAACATGAACTAAGTTGGTAAAGCCTATAGTTATCATTGTCATCTTCATATTCACCATGAAAAATAAAACAAGATACATGTTCAGTAGTGGAATGAATGTGAACTGGAAGGAGTATTACCAATTTCACTTCTAGGTTCTTCAAGATTTTGTGCAACAAGAGAGATGTCCAAGTCAGGGGATTCTGGATCCACATCCCAATCTCTATAAGGCCCACTGCTATATTTTAGACCAAAGAAAATTTAAGGATCCACAAATAATAATTATATTAAAGCGTAGAAACCTTGGTGAATATTACCAATTTTCTAAATATTTTTGTAAAAATATTCGATTTTCTAAAGATCTTATTTCATTTCTAGAAAACTTTGGTAAATCAAGAATAAAATACTTTTATCTTATAGAATTTGGGTGATCATTTAAAAAAATGGAAATTGACATTTTTTTGGGGGGAAAAACATAGAAAATTAGCCCATGGGTGAAATTTAGCCCCTAAAATTTTCCATGTTTTGGACCCCTATGAGATGCAAAGTGAAGGTTAGAATGTACATATAAACGGCCCTTAGACTTTTGCATACCCATCCTATTGTGCTTCATTGAATGAATAAAACCATATGTGCTTTAATTACTTTTTTTTAAGAGCCTGCCACTTGTGAAAGAATACAAAAAGGAAGAGATTGCACTTGTGAAAGAATATGAATGGCAAAAGTTTGCAAATGTACACCATTTGTTCCATGACAAATCCACCATCTAACCGGACTCATGGTCCATAGTTTTCTCAACCATGGTATCCATGTCATCATAAACCTCTTCCAAGCAAGGTTTGTCCATGTTTGCACTTTAGAGAAGCTCAAATGTAGGGGATGTGAAAAAAATCTATCTTGCTCTACCACCCCTCATTAAGACAATCTATGCACCATAGTTCCCGCTTTTAACCTTCTTGTCTCCACTCAACCCAAAGTTGACTCATCGCCATAGAAACTAATGGTTGATTAACCTCAACAAGGCAGAGCAACATGATCGAGTTTGAACGATATATTGTCCCAACAATTTTCAACAACTCCAATTTGGAGAATTCTCAAAATATTGCTTGACATTAGTGGTGCTCAATGATGAATTTGATTATTATCTACCTTGCTTGTCCTGTAAGTTCCTTAATCCATGGAACTTTATTGTCAATCTCTTTTAAGATTAGATTTAAACCATGGAATGTTACCGATATATCTTGCACTTAAGCTAGAAAGTCCAAAAGCAATGCAAAGACAATGGGCAACTCAAAAGGGGAACCAATGTCACTAGACTACCCTCTTCTCACTTAAAGCTAGCTCTCCTCCAACAAAAGGGAGGTGTCCCTAAGGTAGGATTGCTAAAGCTAAGAAATGGAGGCACAAGATGAAACTGAGAGTTATTTTTAACAAAACATATAGTTGTAGCAATTGAAATATAAAGGGTAATGGAAGGACAAGACCAATGGCTATCAAGATTGGGCAAGTGGAGTCATTTTGAGAGACATGAAGGCTGGAAATGTGTGAGTGGGGACGGTGAAAAGTGTTGTTATAGCATGCAGCATTTCACCTATGAATGATAAATGACATTGCTGGAAATAAAAGTCGTGTGGGTCTTTTTGGGGGTGCTCCACTTATGTACATGCTAGGGAAACAAGGTGTGATCTTATTCCAAGTTAAAATACATCATGAAAACCTTTTATTAAAACGATGACACAATGTTTCAATCTAGAAATAAGAACAAGAAGAAGTATTAGCTGGATATCTTGTTATATCCTCAACCACTAGCAACCTACTTAAGGTCCTTATAGCAAAATTAAATTTTATGTAAATTTCCAGCAACAATATTCATCAATACAGAAGAAACATGAAGTCACACTTAGTTTGAAACCCTTAACTTGCCATTAACCTTCACAAGATATTCAATGAAGCTCAAGAGAGGAGTTTTCCCACAAATCCAACCATACAAATGGAGGAGAGAGCTACTCTTTTATAGACTTGTAGCACTATCTTGTTTTACAATAAATATCATTTGTTCTCCTAGATCCCCTATTTCTCCAAGGAATATAGTGGAATATTACATTTATAACTTCGTCAACAAACTCCTTATTAAAAGTAGCAATGAGTTGTTTAGATCCAATTTCCTCTCCTAGAACAAACAATAAAATAATCATCCTTATCTCCATGGAAAACAATAATAGAGCTCTCATGTAACTAACTATATAACAAAATTCAACAATAATAAAATAAAGAAGTTAGTTAGCAACAACCTCCACAAATAACCCCAAGAAGGTAGGGCACCTCCTCTAAGTGGTTGCATGTAACCACCTCCAAGAATTACTAAACAATTGTCGCACAATTGCACCTTTCAAAGGAAGATCTCCCACGTGTTGACAAAACTCCGTGGTGGGTGAATTAGGGTTTTGATCCTCATAAAATAGTGACTTTTAAGTTATATGTCCTCAACAGATGTGCAACAAAATTCCTTTTAGAGACACATGTGGCTCCAACCAATCCGTTGAATCTAGGGTGCTTGCTTAACAAACTTCATAGCACATTTTTTTCGTTGTGTAACAACCTCTCACACGTGTCCAAGTAAGGAGGAGTCATCTAATAAAATATTCCTTGAAAAATGTGCACAAATAGCCATTTGAGACAATGGAGACCTTGGAGCTACTCCACAAAGCATGAATAGGTGCTAAAACATCCTTGATAAAATCCTCCTTTCTAAGCAAATTGGTTTGAAGTTTTCCATAGCTAGGCCCCTTGTAATCTTGAGGAGTCGTGTTAATTTCCCTCACCATATCTTTCCAATAAGGAGCTCAAACCATGTTAAAATGGATACCACAAACATAAATGGCCCTTGACACTCTTGTTTCAACTTCTTCTCTCCTTTGAACATTCACCATTTTAGCTATTTGCTTTCTTAAATTGCAGAAGATGAATCTTTAGAATTTTTAATGCATGTAGTTGTTGTTAATATGTTGCTTTCCTCTTTCCTGCTTCATGCACAATCTTTGCTTCAATGTCTGGAACCTATGGAGTAGACTTAGCAAGTTGTTCATGTCTTCTTTAAATCCTCTCAACCTCTTCTTGCTCACTCTCATACTTCCTTGTCTTTGTTGGGTCACTTGTTTTTGGAAAACAATCAACACTCTTTCCTAATTCTTGCAGAAAATGTGCCTTCACTCTTGAGTAAGAACCGTTTTATGGGCTATTATAGAGATTGCAACACCATTCACATGAACCACAACTGGGAATTCTTGAAATCTTTTTAACATGCCTCCAAAGGGGATATAGTCATTCGTCTTATTGGACTTAGGCAATGGAGGAAGAAGAGTAGCTTGGTTGGAAGCCATTTTTACTGCAAAAAAATAAAAAATATATTTGCAATAAATAAAATGGTAATGGAAGCATAAGCCCAAAGAAAACACTAAATAAACAACAAGAAACTACAAGAAAGCTTGTTGTTCACCTAAAAAAGAAATGATCATTGAAGACGCTGCCCAAAACACCA
This sequence comes from Pseudotsuga menziesii, assembly GCA_001517045.1. Lineage (NCBI taxonomy): Eukaryota > Viridiplantae > Streptophyta > Pinopsida > Pinales > Pinaceae > Pseudotsuga > Pseudotsuga menziesii. The sequence continues at coordinate 524,076 of LPNX010531117.1, forward strand.
CAAAATGCTTGTTGTAGCCAAAGATCCCAAACACACAATAAAACAACACATAATGATGGTTGTAGCTGCCAAACACACCACAAAACAATTTACAGAATGATGGCTTTAGCTGCTTGAAACACCACTTAAATTCTCTTGTTATAGCAACCTAAAAGACTGCACGCCCTCTTGAAACACCCTTGCTCAAGCTTCCTCTGAAATCAACCTTTCCCAAATCGTCCGAGGCAAAATGAGAGAAATCCTCTTTAAAAAAAATATTTTTGTTCTTAAGAGGCATTTAGAAGGGGTTCATTAACTATTGTTAATTTGTTTAACCTCTTGTTATCCACTAATTTTGCACTTACTGGATTTTTCGATGAGCCGCCAGAGTATTGAACAAGTACACTTGTTCATGATTAGAGTTTAGAAGTCTGCCAGCCTTGTTCTGGGAGTCTGTTCGAATTTTTTTTAATACATGTTCATACCCCTTTAAGGAAATTGTAAAAAATGTCCTAGCATTTAATTTTTTATAAAAGGCTCGGCTTCACGGACTTAAGCATCAAGCCAACTAGCCCAAAGTGTTTTTTCCCTTGGTTATTATTGGTTGTTGAACAAACGACTAATAATTTTTGAGTTTTTCACTCACACCTCCAAAGCTGGGGTAGTTGTCTTGGTGTTTCGGCCTAAGGAGGTTATTAGAGCTTTCGTGTCAGTGTTTTTCTGTTTTTTAAGCCATGTACTAGGTCCCCCCTAGAGTTTTAGTTATGCTTGTGGCTCATGCAATTTTGAATATCGAGCTTAGAAGTTTGTATTCCAATCCATAGAATAGGCATTTGAATCTCAATTTTGCTTATTTTGTGTAATCATTTAAGATTCAAGAGTTATACTTTGTAGTCGGTAATACTTGTATGCTTTTGGTTTTATGTGATTTCCATATTAGATCTGATCTTTGCATGAAGTTTTCTTGTGTAGCTTTGCAGATCACTGACGATGGAGTAACAATGGAGCTCGGTTGCATCTTGTCTTCTTCATCGCTTCACTTTGGATCTAACTTATTTACCATACAGGCACCCTCCTCCTCAACCTTGTTCAAAGCTTGAAGCTTGAGGTCTTCCTCTTCCTTCTCAATGAAAAAATGACAAAAACACTCAACCTAAATCTCTTTTATTTTAAATTGTTTTGTTTTTGTTTGCAAGTTAAAAGTTGATCATTAAAGATTTATCATTTATCATTTTACTTGCTTCATTTAAGATCTAAGAAAGGGCTGGAATTTTACATCTTAAGGCTTAGATCTAGTTTCCATTTGCTTTAGCATTTTGAGGTAAAATTTTGCAAAATATTTTCCAAGTGTTGAAGGTGTAGATTATTAGTTTATTTTTGCATCTAACCTACTGATTTGCTATTGAAAGCTTGCTGGTTTTTAGTAGGTATACGAAAAAAAGAGAAGGATATGCTGCTGAAATTTTGAGTTTCAAGCCGCCCGAAGCGTCCATATTCGATTTTGCCTTCCCCCTTCTTCATTCCCTTGCTATCACGACACTTTAGGGCCTTTTTTGACCCTATTTTTGAAGGCTCAAAGGGCACTATTTATTTCAAAGCATTGTAAAAGGTTTAATAAGAAGCAAGTGGAACAAAGGCCCCCACACCTCCCTTCCTCCAGTTGGGGGAAGCCTGTATCGCCTCTTTTGCTTTCTTTTTTCTGTTTTAGTTTTGCATGCATAATAATTGTTTAGAGTAGTTTAGTTTGTTTTTGCTTTCATAAAAAGAAAAGAAAAACTTTGTTTAGTTTAGTTTTACTTTCGCATCTGTTGCTTTAAATAAATTGCAAAAGGTAAAAAGAACCAAAGCTTCTTGAATCTCACTGAAAAGTGGATCAAGAGCACTCTCTATCGGAGAGGTTTAATTTTTTAGATTAGTTTTGTTTATCATTTTGTTAAGTAATAAAAGGAATCTAAAATCTCTTGAATCTCACCGAAAGGTGGATCAAGAGTGCTCTCTGTCGGAGATTTAACTGTTAGTTTTATCTTTTTCGATTTATTTGTTTATTTAATCAATCTGACCGTTGCTTTCCCGAGTACCCAAAAGGTAAAAGAGACTCTTCGGTCGTCATCTAAACAACTCATTGTTACGTCTCTATTAAAATAAACCAAGACTCCTTCCCCGTATGCTCTTTAGCGCTGCAACTTGTCTGATTAGTTGGCTGTATTAGAAAGGGATACGAGCTACTAGATTTAATAGAGAAATCCACACAAGTCATTTTCTCGAGAACTCGGGAGGTTGCAAAGGGTAAACACTACAGATTCAGGGGGCTACTCCAAGCAGGTTCGTCCTCGCCCTGTTGGAAACTTGGTATTACCACTTTAGCACTCAGTTCGAAGGGATTTGACTTGTTGGGCCAAACCCACAATTAACCCACGCCTTTAATTATTCATTTAATAATCTAATGATTACCAACTGAGACACTGCAATACTTTCATTGAGACTACACTAGCAACCCACATTTGTAAGCACTCTTTTCATTTTGGCACTGGTCTATTTTGTTCTTTTTGCATACGTGAATCACGCAATGTGTCATTAAATATAGTGTATCTAATTTGAGTTAAAGTGTTGCTAAGGTTAAATCTTGTTTGCAGTAATTGGTAATCTTTAATTTCATCCGTTTCCTATTAACTGCTAGATTTAGTCTTTTCTTTCGTAGACTAAAAACCATAGATTTTCTTCCAATAGGGACCACTCCCCTTGGCTTCGTTAGGAGTTAGCCTAAACGGAGGAGCTGGGATTAGGTGACATCACCTGGCTCTTGGCTTGCCCCAAGGCCACACCTTTCCTGCTTGGGAAACAATAGTCCAAAAGATTTCTGCTGACGGTGTGCTTTCGGCAAACAACATTTTTGGCGTCGTTGCCGGGGACAAATATTTTTGTTCCAGGATGACTTTAACCTTAGTTTTTTCTTATTTTTTACCTTTCTTGATAGATTTTTAGTCAATTCAACTCTCTGAAATTAGACTTCAATCCATCTGGCGACTCCACTGTCAAATAAGTTACCAAGGTATTCAACTAGAAGAAACTCTGAAGGCTTACTCAATTTCATCCCTGAGCCCGAACATGTTTATAGGAGGAGTTTGAATAAGCTAGCTTCTCGTAGGATCCTTGAGAATCTTGGATCTGAGTCTGTTTTGGACATCCGTAAATTATTTGAAGAAAATAATATTCAAAATTTTTTTCTGACATAATGGGTGAGTATTTTAGTCAACTCGACTTCTCTCAGATAGCAGGTCAACCCCATCGTCTTCCAGACAAAGCTGTAGAGAATATCCCCATGTTCACTGGCACTGATGCCATCACTTCAACCATGCATCTCAGAAGTTTCTCCAGATGTGTTAATGCCTTCATTAGTGATCCTACACATCAATATGATGATGTTTACATGAAACTCTTTGCTCTTTCCTTGGATGGAAGAGTTGGTGACTGGTACAACAATTTATCAGACAATTCCTTTGCTACACTCGCAGCTTTCAATACTGCTTTCACTAACAAGTTTGGTGAAAAGAAGGAACCTAGGCATTAGCTCGCTTCTTTGAGAAACATAAAAAAGAAGGAAAACGAGACTATGGACGAGTTTAATCAGAGATTCATAGAACTATCAAATGCCATTCCTACCACTTATAAATCACGTACACCATCTATCTTGCTTTATTAAATTGAAGCACTTAGTGGGAAGATGCAATATCAGACCAGGGATAAAGAATCCACTATTCTTCTAAAAGCACAAGAAATGGTAGTCAAAATAGACAGAAATATTCAGTCTTCAGGTGAATCCAACCTTCTTGGTTATTCAAGGTCCTCAACTCCTTTAAAGTCAAATGAGCATAAAGAAGAGGATTCCTATAAAAAACAAATGATGGCAATGAAGGAAAGACTTGAGAGAAAGGAAGATAAACATCTAGCCCAAATGAGAGAGATGCAGAACAAGGTCATTAGTTTGGAAAGAGCAAAGTCACAGCTTGCCCCTAGAACTTTCCCTCCAAAAGTAAATTGGCAAAGAAAAGCACCCAACCATGAACAAAGGCCTCATCAATTGGAAGTTGCTAACATGGTTGAATTTACATGTCACTCTGTAGAGCATGTGAAGACTTTCATGAGGGGTCTACTTGCCATTATGCATGTTATGTTCAAGAGCATGGTTTTCCAGAAGGTTGTGGTCCTAGAGCATCATCAAATGAGCTTGAGTATATAAACTATGTAGGTGACATGCATAATATTTTCAGAGAAAGTTGGAGAGAGGCAAAACAATATTCAAGAGAGCCTGATTGCATTAACACAGTTGGGAAGCTCCATCCTATCACCACAGAAACCTGGAGCCAAGCGAGAGAGTACAATCAAGAGCATGATACAAGTGATGAAGTGTCCCTTACACCTGACATGGATGATGACTACGAGACTTTAATTGAAAATCCTGTTATCACCAACCTTGTAGTTGCCTATGTGAGGTGGATCTAGGATGGATGGCAGAGGGGCAAGCAACTAAGGAGGTGGAACCAAGACTGCCTAGACTCCCAAATGGATGGTTGTCACGCCAATCAAGGTAGTCTTCGCTTTATGTTATCTAAGTCCAAGACAACAACATGGGAGACCCAAATCTACTCTCGACAAGAGAGATCAAACCTAGACACCAGATCAGATCAAGTATGGCTTGAGGTACGTAAGGTGTAAGGTAATTGGAAACCCTAAATCTAGGGTTGAGGTACTAGCAACTGGTGAAGGTAACTGCTGTCTTGGGAAACGTAACTGAGACAAGGTGAGTAAGGACAAAGTTGGGACTGTCTAGCACCAAAGAGATAGACTCACTGAGAGATATGAAAAAGTCAGGTTACCTGAGTTATCAAGGAGTGGTAAACTTTCGGGGGAAAAAGGTCAAAATAAGGCTAGTGCAATGCTTGGAGATTAATGCCTGTTTAGCCTTGGGTAATGGAGTCAGAGTCAGCACAACGTTTAAGTGAAACCACCTGGGATATGCCCTGATCTATGGACCCAGAAAAGTGTTTGGCTCGGAAGATTCAGGTTACAGTGAAACTAGCAGAAGGAGGGCTAGCGCTAGGGTTTGGAGAGGCAGATCTGCAGGTCTAGGGCAACCAGGAGACTATCAGCTCAGCGTTGGAGTGGAGATGAGATCAGGATGGCCTGATCTACAAACCCAAGTCGAAAAATTTCAGTAAAAATCAGATCTGGAAAAGTCAAAATCTGATGAGGTATGCTAGGAGACTGAAAATCAGTTTTTCAGATCTAGCTTAGTGTTGGGGGTGTTCTGGAATGAGGAAGACCTGATCTACAAACCCACGTGATTATTTTTCGATAAAAGACAACTCTGGAAAAAGCCAAAATTTTAGTGGGGGGTGCTAGGGTTTGAGCAGTCAGAAATTCAGATCTAGGGAAAACCAGTCACAATTTAGACAACATTGAGGATGATTCAGTGAGAGGGATGCCCGATCTACAAAACCCAGAAATGGTTTGTTCAAAGATCAAGCGATTCCCCGATTAAATATTTTTTAGATTTTTATTATTTATGAGTTTTTCAGAAAAGCAGGTACAATGGATTAAGATATGAAAGAGAAGAGACTTACCTGTTAGATCTGACCTGGAAATGCTTGTAGATGCCTTGATGATGATGATCCCCGCCATCCCGATCAATTCTGGAAGATATGAGTGAGTTCCAGGACCAACGTTGTGCTCCAAGTGATCAATGCGCCCCCCTATCCTGCACAAGCAAACTTCAACAATATCAGATTTGATGTACCATGAAAGAAAATGTTAGATCTACAGAACAGTAGCAAGATGTAATCATAGATCACAATGAAGCTAACGAAAACCCCCTGATACAAGATGAAAACAATTCAAGCGAGTTGAGGTCCCCTTGCAAAAACACTCCAGCTGAAAATGCCTTCCTGTAGACAAGACAAAGATCCCGAAAAAAAGGTATAGATCTCACAAAATATTCCGAATGCTAGGAAGCAAAAGATTTTCCAATCACCACTGAAGAACATCAGATGCAAAGCAGGTCCAGAAAATATCCACAAAAAAATCTTTCTCTTAATCAGATCCAAGAGCCAAAGACCCATTACAAATGAAAAGCTCTCTCTTTTAAATAGGAACAAGAGAACCAAAATCCTAACCACTTTCAAAACGAGTGGCTAAGATTAAAAGATAAAATGTTCTAATCAATGGTTGAGATGAGCTCAACATACAATACATGGATCAATATAACCGTAAAGTACCAAAGTGGACTTAATCACCCATAAAGAGGGTACCCCACTCAACAAGAAATAAATGAAGCACATGGTGGGTCTATGGAGTGTTATCTAACTCCTTTTGGGTGCCCCATGCCACAATAAAATAATATAATATTTTAATTTTTTGACTTTGTGCCTCCTTGAGGAAATCGTGAGCCTCCCAAAAACTCTAGAAAATAATATAAAAATGCCCAAAAAATAGGTGTGGGCCCCATCAGGTGCTGCAATTGCTAGAGAAGGTGTGGGGGACATCACTCTCATCATCATGACTCATCCCATGTCATTTCCTTGAAAGTGGACTAAATCACCCATAAAGAGGGTACCCCACTCAACAAGAAATAAATGAAGCACATGGTGGGTCCATGGAGTGTTAACTAACTCCCTCTGGGTACCCCATGGCACAATAAAATAATATAATATTTTAACTTTTTGACTTTGTGCCTCCTTGAGGAAATCGTGAGCCTCCCCAAAACTCTAGAAAATAATATAAAAATGCCCAGAAAATAGGTGTGGGCCCCATCAGGTGCTGTAACTGCTGGAGAAGGTGTGGAGGACATCACTCTCATCATCATGACTCATCCCACGTACAATCAAGTGGCTGCACCCCCTATGCCCCATACAGCGCCCTAGGAGATCCAATAAAAACATCTCCCTACTCAGACACATCATCCTGTGAAGCAAAACTGCATCCAAAGAGTAAAATGAGCCTGACCATCTCTGCAGGTGCTCGGAATTGAAAACAAACTATCTCATTAGACTCAGAGAGTCCAAATCCATTTAGGGTGTATACTTATACCCCTCTCAGGTCTCTACCTGATCATCAACCATATCCAATAGACAATATAACCATCTGTAAATGACCAGATACCAATAATATAACTCAGACATCCATCTGCTGCAAGTGTTATAAGGCTAAGACATGCTCTACAAATCATTTAAGCAACAATCACAACAAGTAGCAGTCATTTCACTGGCGGTACATCAACCAAATACATATATAGGGTTTTATTTATTATTACTCAGACTAGACTTTCAGGACTATACTTACTTCATAGTTGTAGTCAATTTGCTAGTGAAGGGTGAAGGCTAAAATTGAAAAGGCTAGGGCAAAGGATGACTTCCTACTTAACATCATGACACTTTGGATATGGCAGGGAAATACTCACTATAACCAATGCCGGACAAACAACAACACAAGGAATGGCAGTGCCTCACAAATGGTTGAGTTGTTTAGAGAGTGCTTATTCAACTTAGGCATCATGTCTACATCAAGTTTGATCCAGGTTCATTAGGACCATCAATTTTATTTCCATGGCCTTTTTGGCCTATATGTCATTTTGGGGACTTCACCAGTGCTTAAAAGCACAGCTAACTGCAGCTTTCATCTAGGACATACTCAAATTTATAAGGTCAGCAATATTTGGATATAGCATATATTTAACCATTGCTTTTTTTTGGACCTTTTCTTATACCCTTCAAGGGGTATTTTAGCATTTCATTGCTCTTGCCCTTTTTAACATATGTTAAGAAACACAGTTTTAGCATTTTCATTTTCCATGGGCGCATATAAACATTTCCAATACAGGTAGTACATGAGCTTTTAGTTTTAGCCAACAACATCTCAAGTGACTAGGGGGAGTTTTGCATAGTGCCAAACATCGGGACAACCGATCAGAATGATTGAGGCATACAATCCAACTCACCAAAGGCAAGTTCTGTCACCAACTCAGAGCCGAGACACAATATAAACAGGGAGATTTGTCCAACAAAGGTTCTAGCGGGGAAAGGTCCTCCATGCCACAAGTCAAGTAGTAAGTCGGGTTAGAAACAAAGCTGGAAGATAATGGATGGGTGGAGACAGTGAAAGATGAAGCCAACACTAGCAAGCCAAAACAATGGTAGGAATGACTACCTCTATTCTCCCTAAGGAGGGTAAAACCAATGAGTATAGATCAGGAACTTCCAAGTCTGAGTAGGGACATCAATACATAATACAAATACATCCAAGTCCATATAATTATGACCGCCAGATCATGACACTACATGTTAATACATGTCACAAAAATGAATATGAGAGCAATGATAACCATAACACGATATAATACAATCTGAGTCATAATCATGCATATAATCCATCTGAACCATCATCTGTCTAATGAGAAAGTGCTGATATAAAACTGGGCATCAATAATTTCTCTGTAATGACTAAATGGCTACATCGGTCCTCAAATTTGAGTGTCCTGAGACTCAGTCCTGACATGGGAGAGTGCAATAGTCCACAAATAAAATAATGATCTGTCAATACTGCTCATCTCAACATCTCATATGTAAGAGATCTGGCTGAAAAATTAACTGTATCTGAAAAATAGAATATGGTAGCCCATCTACTATATATGTGATAACAAATCCAATCTTAGAAGTTTTGTGTGATGAGAATCCTCCATGCTCTCCACCTAATGACAAATATTTGGAAAGTTGGGTCCCCTATGATATCTTTGAAACCTAGCTTTTTGAAGAAGATTGTTTTGAGCAGAATGAGGTGTAGCCAGGGACTTGATACCAGTGATGAGGCATCTCTCATATCTGACATAAATGGCAATGATGACTGTTGGACTTTTATTGAAAATCCAATTGATGATACTTTTGAAAATATTTGTGGGAATACCATCTATGATGTGTCCAGCGAGGGAGTTTTTATTCTGAAACGTATGGAAGTTGTAAAGAAGAACAGTTGGAGCTTTCCCATGATCAGTCAGAGTTGCATTTGAGTATCTATAACGAGGACTTGGAGAAGCAGTGTAGTGAAGAATCAGATGGGGTGCAACTAGCGGAAGTTTTTCCTCGGCCATCTTCTGCACACATAGATGTTCCTTATGATTTGGAGCAGTTTTGGGCTTACACACAGAGTTATCAACGGATAAGCCATTTTTATGAGTATGATGCCTCACCATACAGATTTTTACATCAGTCCTATCCAATCTTGGATAGAAGAATCCTGCAAGATCACCTACCAGCTTAGGAAGAAATTCGACAACATTATGCATTCCTATGATTCCCCATCCAGCCTGCCCATTCTGGATCATCACGCAGGTTTGCATCTTCTGAATAAAATATTCTTGTTTTGGCTGGTAACCAAAGACAAGAAAAAACATTTTTACATTAATAAAATGCTTAGGTGGCTACATTGGATTTATGATTACACCTAACCTTTTGATATCATGCTTAGCGTAGGGAAATAGGCTCCCCAAAGAGAACATTTACTTTTAGCACTTTCTTTCTGTACTTGGGAATAAATAAATTTTTAGTTAAAGTTTTGTCATTCCTTTGAATAAAGCAACTTTTGGATCGTTGGCTCTTTTTCATAAAACTTGTGCTACTGAGGTCTTCTTGTCAAGTTGAGATGTTTTTACAGGATATAGAAACTGGAGATTCTGGTGTTCTCGTATACTCTCCTTGCATAAGAGATTAGATCGAGCACACGTCCTGCAGTTGGAGCCAAATGTTATCCACTAATATTGCACTTAGTGGATTTTTCAGTGAGCCGCCAGTGTACTGAACAAGTACACTTGTTGATGATCAGAATTTAGAAGTCTGCCAACCTTTTTCTGGGAGTCTGTTCGAATTTGTTTTAATACATGTTCATATCTCTTTGGGGAAATTGTAAAAAATGTCCTAGCATTTAATTTTTTATAAAAGGATCAGCTTCCTGAACTTAAGCATCAAGTTGACTAGCCCAAAGTGTTTTTTCCCTTGGTTATTATTGGTTGTTGGACAAACGACTAATAATTTCTCAGTTTTTCACTCACACCTCCAAAGCTGGGGTAGTTGTCTTGGTGTTTCGGCCTTAGGAGGTTATTAGAGCCTTCGTTTCAGCACTTTTCAACATGTTGGGCATTTCGATTGAGTCGTATGAACATGTACTAAGTCCCCCTAGACTTTTGTTTGATTTCGAGAAAAATATATATATATTTTTTCCGTTTTTTAAGCCATTTTTTAATGGTATAAATAGAAATATTCAAAATGTAAAAAAGTGTGATCCGGGGTTCGTTTTCGGCGTGTTTGGGCTCATTGTCAAGCCCAGAGCAACATCTTTACCCTAGGGGCCACTTTCACTACGTTTTGGCCAGCTGAAGTATCCCGAAAGACATCATTCGGCTAACAGAGCATCAGAGTAGCATTTCAATGCTAAAATTTGGACAAAATGCACTAAAATCCAAAATATTAAAAAGTCAAAATTAAATATTTTATTGGTGGGGATGACTTGGCATGTGGTCCAAATAGTCATACGACTCTCTTTAGCATGAAGTGGCTTTCCAAACTTTGGTTTAAAGTTGAAGTTTGAATTATTTCTAGAAAGGGATGACGTGAATATGAAAGCGCCCACGCTAGCATGTGAAGTTCGGGTGTGAGTGGGAATATGTGGACCCCTACCCACTTAAAGATTATTTTAATTTGAATCCATGGTATGGTAAAGTGGGTGGCATATAGCGAATTACTTCATGAAGAGATTCGCGTGAAGGAGGTAATGGCTCCCGCTGCCACCATTTGCTAGCGAATGGATGTGGTAGGATTGGGTGGGCCCCTTCACGTGATAAACTATGAAGCTACGAATTAATGCAAAACAAATGGTTGCAAGTATATTATGGTGAGGAGAGGGTGACGTCAAAGGTAATTACAATGGACCCCATGTATATTTTTAAAACCATGCGATTAAATTTTAAGAGCTAGGGATTTGGAATTATGGTGACGTCAACCATATTGGAGGAGCCGTACAATCACGTGAGGATTGTGGTGACCTCACCCACCTCCTCACCTACCTTGAAGCTCACGCATGAGTGAAGGAAGCCGATATATCTTGGTGGGTGGATTTTGTTGGCAGTTTCTTTTCAGTTCAACTCTGGTTCAACTCAGTTCAAGCTCAGTTAACTCCGACTTGATCCTTAGTTCATAAATCCCCCCCTGGGGCTTGGTTTTTGTATAAATACGAGGCCTTCTTCCTCATTCTGGACGGAAGCAAGGGACCTCTACTCATATGAGTTGTAATTGTTTATCTTTGATGGAATAAAGTTGAGTCTTTGGAGGACAAATTTGATGGTGTAATACTCTTTCATGGTGAATGCTAGTTTTTAACCGAGGTGATATCTATTTAGTTATGCTTGTGGCTCATGCAATTTTGAATATCTAGCTTAGAAGTTTGTATTCCAATCCATAGAATAGGCATTTGAATCTCAATTTGCTTATTTATGTGTAATCATTTAAGATTCAAGAATTATACTATGTAGTCGGTAATACTTGTATGCTTTTGGTTTTATGTCATTTCCATACTAGATCTGATCCTTGCATGAAGGTTTCTTGTGTAGCTTTGCAGATCATCGACGGTGGAGTAAGATTGTTGATTGGTTGCATCTTGTCTTCTTCATCGCTTCACTTTGGATCTAACTTGTTTACCATGCAGGCACCCTCCTCTTCAAGCTTGTTCAAAGCTTGAAGCTTAAGCTCTTCCTCTTCCTTCTCAACGAAAAAAGGACAAAAACACTCAACCTAAATCTCTTTTCTTTTAAATTGTTTTGTTTTTGTTTGCAAATTAAAAGTTGATCATTAAAGATTTATCATTTATCATTTTACTTGCTTCATTTAAAATCTAAGAAATGGCCGGAATTTTACATCTGAAGGCTTAGATCTAGTTTCCATTTGCTTTAGCATTTTGAGGTACAATTTTGCAAAATATTTTCCAAGTGTTGAAGGTGTAGATTATTAGTTTTTTTTTGCATCTAACCTACTGAGTTGCTATTGAAAGCTTGCTGGTTTTTAGCAGGTATACGAAAAAAGAGAAGGATATGCTGCCGAAATTTTGAGTTTCTAGCCACCCAAAGCGTCCATATTCGATTTTGCCTTCCCCCTTCTTCATTCCCTTGCTATCCTAGCACTCTAGGGCCGTTTTTGACCCTATTTTTTAAGGCTCAAAGGGCACTATAGTTTTGAATGCATAATAATTGTTTAGAGTAGTTTTTTTTTTGCTTTCATAAAAAGAAAAGAAAAACTTTGTTTAGTTTAGTTTTACTTTCGCATCCGTTGCCTTATATAAATTGCAAAAGGTAAAAAGAAAGAAAGCCTCTTGAATCTCACTGAAAAGTGGATCAAGAGCACTCTCTATCGGAGAGGTTTAATTTTTTAGATTAGTTTTGTTTATCATTTTGTTAAGTAATAAAAGGAATCCAAAATCTCTTGAATCTCACCGAAAGGTGGATCAAGAGTGCTCTTTGTCGGAGAGTTTACTGTTAGTTTTATCTTTTCCGAGTTATTTGTTTATTTAATCAATCCGACCATTGCTTTCCCGAGTACTCGAAAGGTGAAAGAGACTCTTCGGTCGTCATCTAAACGACTCATTGTTATGTCTCTAATAAAATAAACCAAGACTCCTTCCCCGTATGCTCTACACTGCTGCAACTTGTCTGATCAGTTGGCTGCATCAGAAAGGGATACGAGCTACTAGATTTAATAGGGAAATCCACACAAGTCATTTTCTCGAGAACTCAGGAGGTTGCAAAGGGTAAGCACTACAGAGTCAGGGGGCTACTCCAAGCAGGTTCATCCTCGTCCCGTTGGACACTTGGTATTACCACTTTAGCACTCAGTTCGAAGGGATTTGACTTGTTGGGCCAAACCCACAATTAACCCACGCCCTTAATTATTTATTTAATAATCTAAAATTTACCAACTGAGACACTGCAATACATTCACTGAGACTACACTAGCAACCCACATTTGCAAGCACTCCTTTCATTTTGGCACTAGTCTATTCTTATCTTTTTGCATAAGTGAATCACGCAATGTGTCATTGAATATTGTGTATCTAATTTGAGTTGAAGTGTTGCTAAGGTTAAATCTTGTTTGGAGTAAATGGTAATCTTTAATTTCATCCATTTCATATTAACTCCTAGATTTAGTCTTTTCTTTCGTAGGCTAAAAAACATAGATTTTCTTCCAATAGGGACCAACCCCCTTGGCTTCGTTAGGAGTAAGCCTAAATGGAGGAGATGGGACCAGGTGACAACACCTAGCTATTTTATTGCCCCCAAGGCCACACCTTTCCTGCTTGGGAAACAACAGTCCAAAAGATTTCTGCTAACGGTGTGCTTTCGGCGAACAACACCTCTAATTAGGTTTTAATTCAAAAGATATGGGTACCAACTTGTAATATCCCAAATACTGATATTCTCCTAACGTTCTGTTGTAGTGTTGACTCACTTTCAATCTTATGCAAAAATATTGAATAACTATGCATGCAAACTTGCCATGCAAAAATACCCTAAAATATAGGAGAATTAGGGCTAGGGTTTGCAGAAAGGAATTTAACACTTACCATTGATAACCTGGCTGATAATACTCCTGAGATAGGTTGCATGTATAAAGTGCCGGATAGGTGAAGTATTGGTGCTTTCTTCCTCCAGTTGACGCGCAGCTGCACACGTGTGCCCTCCTCAGACAGAAGGTGTCGTTTTTTGAGAAGGGATGGTCAGGTGCTGCTGAAACTTTGTGGACTTGTCGATCTTCACCTGCCGGAGAGATAGACTATCACATGCAGAGATTTGGCCTCCTCTAAGTGCCCTAGCGAATTGGTTTGCTTGTTCTGCTGCTCACGTCCCCAACCTTTCTATTTTGCTGATAATTGCTCTAGGTGAGCAAAATGATGACTGATAGTCACTCTATGCTGTGGAATAAGCCTGCCGAGAAAGAGGAAGCTGGCATGCGGAGGAAAGACTGGGTTTTATGGTCCCAGCGAATCCTTCTGAGGTTTTCCAGCCATTTCCAACAGCAAAATGCGAACCTCCAAATGATCTTTCTGAGTGTGCTGGATCACTGAATACTGATGTATGAGATGATCACCGTTTGATAAACCTGGATGGTCTATCCTAAAGACACTGGGACAAATATTTCACTGTCGAACCCTCGTTAGCTGAAGACACCGTCCTCAACCTCAACTGTTGCAGCTCAAAAACACCAAATCAACAATAACAATAATAGATATGTTCTTTGGTCCAATAACCCTTCTTAAATAGCTTAGCATGTACTTTTAGGGTTTGCATGTCACTTTTAGGGTTTGCGCTTTACTTTTGCATGCATGCAATTATAATTTCTCGTTGACTTTAAGAATGAAGAAATAAGGACTGCATGCTTTATGATAATAACTCTGATGGCCCTCTTTACTATATTAATGACTGAATAATTGTCCTAATATGCTCTCGGTATTAAAGGTCCTCGGTCAATTCCCTATTTATCAAAAACAAAACATTACACAACTCTTGAACATGAGTGAAATTGACCGAATTGGAAGTGGAAATGTGTTGTACAAATGACAGTATGACCCAAAAATGCATTTTCGATCATACATAATGTGTTTCCCACAGGTGGGATGCACTTGCATTACTAAAAACATGTTTCCAAGCCATAGGGTGGTGTTTCTTGCAACATAGCTTAACAATTTTCAAGATTGGTATGATTGCATTGTTTCCATTTAATCAAATCTACCAAGTCCTCTATGTACCTCGACATTGGTGGTGTTGATCGTTGAACTCCTTTGTCATGAGTCATGACCATAGTGATAACCTATGTTGCACTAGTTTTGGGGATGAGGGAACAACGAGGATCGGGGGATGAATACCTGGGATGGCTAGAGCACACCACCAATTTTCCGAGGGACAACATGTTTAATATATATATA